>VSMD01101371.1:0-16872 GCA_008750895.1 Mirza zaza | reverse complement strand
TTTTGTTTTGTTTTGTTTTTGAGAAAGAGTCTCAAAACTCTGTTGCCTTGGCTAGAGTGCGGTGGGGCCATCGTAGGTCACTGCACCCTCAAACTCCTGGGCTCAAGGGATCCTCCTGCCTCTCAGCCTTCCTAGTAGCTGGAACTACAGGTGTATGCCACTGACACCCGGCTAATTTTTGTATTTTTAGTAGAGATGGGGTCTCACTCTTGCTCTGGCTGGTCTTTAACTACTGAGCTTAAGCAAATCTCCCACCTCACCTCCCAGAGCGCTAGCATTACAGGGTGAGCCCCCACTTGCCAAGGTAGCCTAACCTGAACATAAAGAAATTACTTGATTGGCTACAGCTAAGTGTTCTCCTTATTTGGATATGGTCACATGGGAGGTCCCTAGTTAGATAACCACTTGACTGGGTGTCTATTTGTGATTGGTTGAGGCTGGATTCCAAATTAATCAGTTATTTAGAAGAATACCTCTAAATTTTGGTTTGCTATCTAAGAAACAACCCTAGCCTAGTGGCCTGCTGCTTATGTTGCTTTAATACTATTAAGCATCAAGACTCTAGCATGGCCAGGCGGGGTGGCTCTTTGTGGGAGGATCCCTTGAATCCAGGAGTTAAAGACCTGGCTGAGTAACATATTGAAATCCCATCTCTAAAAAAAAAAAATTATCCAGGCCTGGTGGTGTGTGCCTGTAGACCCAGCTACTTGGGAGGGGGCAATGTTATGATTACAGTGAGCTATAATCCTGCCATTGCACCACTCCATCCTGCTTGAGCAACAGAGCAAGACCGTATCTCTTTTTTTTAAAAAAAAAAACAGGGCCGGCGCGGTGGCTCAAGCCTGTAATCCTAGCTCTCTGGGAGGCCGAGGTGGGCGGATCCTTTGAGCTCAGGAGTTCAAGACCAGCCTGAGCAAGAACGAGACCCCATCTCTATTATAAATAGAAAGAAATTAATTGGCCAACTAATATATATACAAAAAATTAGCCGGGCGTGGTGGCGCATGCCTGTAGTCCCAGCTACTCGGGAGGCTGAGGCAGGAGGATTGCTTGAGCCCAGGAGTTTGAGGTTGCTGTGAGCTAGGCTGACGCCATGGCACTCACTCTAGCCGGGCAATAAAGTGAGACTCTGTCTCAAAAAAAAAAAAAAAAAAAACAAACCTAGCAAAACTGGTAGGAAGCTTGGGAATGTTAAAGAGCATGCAATATCAATGCAGGATGCTACTCCAGAAAATACTTTACCTTACATGTGGAGTTCCTTCAATAGATGTCTCCCCTAAACCGTAGGGGCCCTTATTCCCTGCTAAGAAGAGTTACTCTGGACACTGAGGCAAGAAGATCGCCAGAGACCAGGAGTTGGAGACCAGCCTGGGCAAGATAGCAAGACCCCTTCTCTAAAAAAAAAAAAAAAATAGCCAGGCGTGGTAGTGCCTCTATAGTCCCAACTATGCAGAATGATGAGGTGGTAGGATCCCTTAAGCCCAGCAATTCTAGTTTGCAGTGAGCTATGGAGTAGACTACTGCACTTCAGCCCCGGGGAACACAGCAAGACCCCCCACCTTCTCAAAAAACAAACAAAAAAGACTAAGAAACCTAACCTGGGTCAGGGTTTTTAGAGCTAGATTTGAATCTTGACTGAGCCACTTACAAACTAGGCAAATCACTTGCTTCCCAAAGCTTCATTTTGAAAATAGAGCTAGTAGTATACTGCAGCTGGCTTTTACGAGTTTGCAAGGTAGATTGCTAAATTTTTAGGGATTTCATGAGCCAGTTGTTACGCACAACCATTATTAAAAATCAGGCCGGGCCTCTCCTCCCAGAAAACACCAAATGGCGGATGATGCTGGTGCAGCCCGGAGGTGGGGGGCGGGGGCGTCCTGGAATGGGAGGGCGCAGTGGCTTCTGTGGAGTGGAGGCTTCGGCAGTGGCAATTCCTGGCGGTGGTCGGTGGTCGTGGTGGTCGGGGGCTGGGGCGAGGCCGTGGAGCTGGCAGAGGCAAGGCAGAGGACGAGGAGTGGATGCCCATCACCAAGCTGGGCCGCCTGATTAAAGACATAAAGATCAAATCCCTGGAGGAGATCTATCTCTTCTCCTTGCCCTTCAAGGAGTCTGAGATCATTGATTTTTTTCCTGGGAGCAACTTTCAAAGGTGAGGTTTTGAAGATTATGCCAGTGCAAAAGCAGACCCGCGCTGGCCAGCGGACCTGGTTCAAGGCATTTGTTGCCATCGGGGACTACAATGGCTGTGTTGGTCTAGGTGTTAAGTGCTCCAAGGAGGTAGCCACTACCATCTGACAGGCCATCATCCTGACCAAGCTCTCCATTGTCCCCGTGCAGAGAGGCTACTGGGGGAACAAGATGGGCAAGCCTCTTACTGTTCCTTGAAAGGTGACAGGCCGCTGTGGCTCTGTGCTGGTGCGTCTCATCCCTGCCCCTAGAGGAACTGGCATCCTCTCAGCCCCTGTGCCCAAGAAGCTGCTGCTGATGGCTGGTATTGATGACTGCTACACTTCAGCCAGGGGCTACACTGCCACCCTGGGCAACTTCGCAAAGGCCACCTTTGATGCCATCTCCAAGACCTATAGCTATCTGACTCCTGACCTCTGGAAAGAGACAATATTCACCAAGTCTCCCTACCAGGAATTCACCGATCATCTTGTCAAGACCCACACCAGAGTCTCCATGCAGAGGACCCAGGCACCAGCTGTGGCTACAACATAGCATTTTTATATGAGAAAAATAAAGTGAAATTAAGCTTGGAAAAAAAAAATCAGGCTGGGCGTGGTGGCTCATGCCTGTAATCCTAGCACTCCGGGAGGCCGATGTGGGCGGATTGTTCAAGGTCAGGAGTTCGAAACCAGCCTGAGCAAGAGTGAGACCCCATCTCTACTATAAATAGAAAGAAATTAATTGGTCAACTAATATATATAGAAAAAATTAGCCAGGCATGATGGTGCATGCCTGTAGTCCCAGCTACTCGGGAGGCTGAGGCAGCAGGATTGCTTGAGCCCAGGAGTTTGAGGTTGCTGTGAGCTAGGCTGATGCCACGGCACTCACTCTAGCCTGGGCAACAAAGCGAGACCCTGTCTCAAAAAAAAAAAATCAAATTATATAAGCTTATGATTATGTTAAAAATAAAGTAAAAATACTCAAAACCTTCAGTTGTGTTTTTTTCCTTTTACAAATAATTTTACTAAGATTATTTCTCCATGTATCTCCATAGTGGAAATAATAATGTTCTTTGCATCTCTTCCCAATTCTGTTCAGAGATGTCACATTGGTAGCATGAAATTGGCTATAATGAGAATTTTTACACCATGGAAATTTGCAAATGCTACAAGTCAGGGCTTGGTTTATTGTTTTGTTGATTTTTCTAGACCAAATGTCAGCAAACGTTTTGTGTAAACAGACAAATGATAAATATTTTAGGCTTCGTGGGACATATAGTCTCTGTCACAACTACTTGACTCTCATTGTGGTACAAAAGTAGCGTGTAAAGAATGGGGATGGCCATAATCCAATAAAGCTTAATTCACAAAAAAGGTAGCAGGCTGGTAGAGAAAATGTTAATTATGCAGAATTAAAGTGTGTGGCTCATCAGTGGCCTTTACATTATGAGTAGCACAAGAAATTGAGAAGAATTAGAAAACTATTATCTGATTCAGCAAAGATGTTGCTCATGTCATTGATAAATGAAGTTCCAACATACCTCTTCATTGTTTCACTTTTGTCTTACTGGTTAACTTAAAAATATCAACCAACATTTATGTCGGAACTATACTACATTGGCAGTGAGGTAAGCAAGACTGGAGTGGCTACAAGTTTGTTAGAAAATTTTCCTCAAGTTATCGTTTGGCACTGTTTAAGTTATCAATTGGAGTTCAATATCTGAAATAAAGTCAATCATTTAAAAAATATTCTGGGTAAAACTTATTCTATTTATCACCAATCCAATAAAAAAGAAACTGAGTTAGGAATTGTAGCTAAGGAACTTGATATTGAAATAGTTAAAATTAGCCAAGTACTGGAGTTGAAATGGGTGGCATGTAGTTTGTGAACTGCCACTGTTGTATGGCACACATATCCTCCATTACATAAACATTTTTCTCATTCTTTTTATTGTGGTTTGGCAAAGAAATTAGCTAACTTTAATTTCTTGCAAGACTTTAATGATTGCTATCCCTCAAGAATTTTCATTACTTTCAATTGCATTGTAGTCAAGATCAACTAACATTCAGAAAGTAATAATAAAATATGCCACAAAAGCTTTGGAAAATTTAAAGACTGGTATTAGAAAGCATAAATCTCAAGTTGAAGATTTGGTTAAGTCATAAGTTTAAAAACATTGCATTTAATAAAAATAAATTTAAACCTCTGCCTAGGAATATGTTACTAAAAGGTAATTAAATTGTCTTCTATTAGAAATAGCACTTTTATTTATTCTGATTTATTAAAACCATCTCCCAACTCAACGACTATAAACAACCCCATTAGAAAGTGGGTAAAGGCTGGGCACAGTGACTCATACCTATAATCCTAGCACTTTGGGAAACTAATCATTAGAGAAATGCAAATTAAACCACAATGAGATACCATCTTAACCAATCAGAATAACTATTATTAAAAAGAAAAATATGAGGATGGAAAAAAAATTAAAAAGTCAAAAAATAACATATTGGCTAGGATGCAAAGAAAAGGGAACACTTACACACTGTTGGTAGGAATGTACAATGGTACAACTGCTATGGTAAACAGTATGGAAATTTCTCAAATAACTAAAAATAGAACTATTTGATCCAGAATCATACTACTGGATATCTAGGCAAAGAAAAAGGAATCATTATGTCAAAAAGATACATGCACTCAAATGTTTATTACAGCACTATTCACAATAGCAAAGATAATGAAACTAACCTAAGTGCCCATCAACAGATGAGTGGATATAATTAGCCGGGCGTAGTGGCGCATGCCTGTAGTCCCAGCAACTGGGGAGGCTGAGACAGAAGGATTGCTTGAGCCCAGGAGTTTGAGGTTGCTGTGAGTTAGGCTGGCACCATGGCATTCTTGCCTGGGCAACAGAGCAAGACTCTGTCTCAAAAAAAGAAAACATAGTATATATATAACATGCAATACTACTCAGCCATAACAAATATGTTTTTTGCAGCAACTGGTATGGAACTAGAGGCCATTATCTTAAGTGAAATAATTCAAAACAGAAAGTCAAATACTTCATTTTCTTATAAGTGAGAGCTAAATAATGTGTACACATGGACATAATAGAATAATAGACGTTGGAGACTTGGAAAGATAGGGGGATAAGGAATAAAAAAAATTACTTAATGGATACAGTGTATACTATTTGGTGGTTACATTGTATGCTGGGACTCAACTACCCATTATATCCATGTAACAAAAACTGAAATTGTACCCCCTAAAATTACAAAAAAAAACTTCTTAGCCTTATGAAGAACTAATTTCACTATGAATAACTAGTGGGGAAAATTTGTGTCATTTAAGTAAAAATTTAAAACATGAATTAATTTGATTTTCAGGATTTTGCAGATAACAATGGTGAATCAATGTTACAGTTGCTGCGATTATACAAAAGCTAAAAAGATAGCATTATTGCAGTCAGTAGTGCTAATGCTGGAGGTTTCATTTTAATGAGTTTGTGTGAGGGTGAAAAATGGTAGTTTAACAGTAGATCACATATCACACTTAATGACAAGAAATATACTGGATAAAGAGCAGATTGGAATTGTCAAATTATAGCTGAATTGCAACCGTAAGTTGGCTGTGTATAGAAGAGTTCTGAAAAATCACTGAAAACTTGTGAAATCAACTGGCTGTGTGGAATTCACAAGAAGAGTATTTTATATTTATTATTTGTAAACTATAAGCTATACAAGCTTTATATCAGTAAATTTTTTATAGATTTATGTATGTATAAATAGGTACATGTTATCTCCCTGGAGAGCTGGTTATTTATTAGCACACCAATATGTAGTATGTATTTTTAGTAGTGATGTGAAACTCAAGAAAATATATATAAAATGTTTGATATTGCCTTCTGCAGAGTTGATGATAAATGTTAGCTCTGTTTCCACTTTCCACCCTGTCTTTGTCTTTCCTCAGGGTGTCCTGGAAAAGGTTTTCATTGATATGGAGATATTGTTTTCCTTTGGGGATGTCCTTTCACTCTGATTTTTCATGTATCCAGAGATCTTTCAGTGATTCCTTCTCATCTGGAGTAGCTTTTGCTTCTTTGTTTTGGATTTTCTTTTGATTAGATAGCACTGGCACTATTGACATTAATTCTTTATTTGGTATTGTAGGGGACCATCCATATTCATATAAATGGGTCCAATGCATTTTTAAAGTATTCCTATTTCCTGGCCAGACGTTGTGGCTCACGCCTGTAATCCTAGCACTCTGGGAGTCTGAGGCGGGTGGATCGCTCAAGGTCAGGAGTTTGAAACCAGCCTGAGCAAGAGTGAGACCCCTGTCTCTACTAAAAATAGAAAGAAATTAATTGGCCAACTAATATATATAGAAAAAATTAGCCGGGCATGGTGGCGCATGCCTGTAGTCCCAGCTACTCGGGAGGCTGAGGCAGAAGGATTGCTTGAGCCCAGGAGTTTGAGGTTGCTGTGAGCTAGGCTGACGCCATGGCACTCACTCTAGCCTGGGCAACAAAGCGAGACTCTGTCTCAAAAAAATAAAGAATAAAAAAATAAAGTATTCCTATTTCCTACATTCATTTTTTCACTATTATAAACAATGTTAACAGGATATCCTTATGCTTGTATTCTAGAATTACTAGGTATAGACTAAGAAGTGGCTATTGACAAATTGTCCTCTAGTTTACCCTTCTATCCACAGTGTCAGATTTCATTTCTCTACATCCTTGCCAAAAGTTGATATTATCAGACTTAAATCTTTGCCTATTTGATAGGTATGGAACAATAATCTCATTGGTTTAATTTGCATTTGTCTAATTGATAGTGAGAATGAGCGTCTCTTTTGATGCTTATTGGCCATTCGGATTTCTTTGTTGTGAACAGCTTATTCAAGTCTTTTTCTCATTTTCCTCCTAGTTTGCTATGGTAATTTTTCTGTAGTACCTCCTGATACTTGTTCATTGGTATACATATTTCCCACAGAATACACAGAATAAATGCAGTTTTTTATTCTGCTTCCCTTCATACTTCTAGGTAAAAGTCATTCATTTTTTTCATTCAATAAATATTTATTGAGTACCTACAATATGCCAGGTACAATGCTAAGTGTTGAGGATTCACTGGAGAATAAGACAGTGATTCAGTGGGATAAGTAATTAAATTGGTAGAATACTTTAGATAGGTGCTGTGATACGGCAAATATAGGAAACTATGGTAGCCCTTAGAAGAGGTACTTAACTCAGTCTTGGGAATCAGGAAAGTTTTCTTAGAGGAACTGATGTCTAAACTGAATGGTAAATAGGTGTTAGCAGCAAGGCAGAGGTGTGATTCTGTGTGTGTGTGTGTGTCATTTGGTTGGCTCACTGAAAGTGATAGATAGCGAGGGTCAACAGGAGAGCAAAGTATCATAGGGCTATGCTTACTTTAAAAATGGGGGAAAACACAGTATAGTTTAAGTCTAGGATGTAGGAGGTGATAGTCATCCGTGAAGCTGAAAAGCTAAAGTAGAAGCCAGATCTTACAAGTCACTGGAAGAAGACATGTTAAGGAGTTTCAACTGTATCCTAGGAGAACTGGGAAGCCATTAGCCCCATGCCTTAAAGTAAGGACTACCTATGTCAGAATCACCTAGAGGTCTTGTTAAAAATTCCCATTCCTATATTCTGCGCCAGTCCTATTGAATCACTGGGGTGAAGTTCCCAAATCTATATTGTTAACAACATTCCCAAATAATTTCTTTTGCATAGTGAAGTCAAAATAGAGTATATTAAAGTATGTGAGATCATGACCAGATGCACATTCTAGACAGAGGTGTTAGGCTGCAGTGTGAGTAAGAGTTCAGAAGGCAGCCAGGAAACCCATTAGGTGGTGACTGTTGGAATAATCTAGGTGAGAGATGTTGATGGTCTAAAATGGAGTAGGATTAGGGTTGGAGAAAAGTAGATGAATTAGAGTGATTATCAAATTATTTGGAAGTTGACTTGATGGTTTGGTTGGATATGGACATGACTTTCCAGGTGTCTAGCTACTGCAACTTTATCAATGCTGGTGCTACTTACTGAGCTGGAGAATGCAGAAAAACTAGCAAGTTCTTGATGAGGGTGGTGATGGAAGAGTAGGAAGAGGAGATACCTAGTTCAGCTGTGGCATGTTAATTTTTAGGTGGGGCTTAAGTAGAGATATCCATTAGGCCAGGGGCTCCCAACCTTTGATGAGTCGTATAATTATTTTTTTTATTTTTTTATTTTTTTGAGACAGAGTCTCACTTTGTTGCCCGGGCTAGAGTGAGTGCCGTGGCATCAGCTTAGCTCACAGCAACCTCAAACTCCTGGGTTCAAGCAATCCTACTGCCTCAGCCTCCCGAGTAGCTGGGACTACAGGCATGTGCCACCATGCCCAGCTAATTTTTTCTATATATATATTAGTTGGCCAATTAATTTATTTCTATTTATAGTAGAGGCGGGGGTCTCACTCTTGCTCAGGCTGGTTTTGAACCCCTGACCTCGAGCAATCCGCCCGCCTCGGCCTCCCAGAGTGCTAGGATTACAGGCGTGAGCCACCTCGCCCGGCCCGTATAATTATTACATATTACAAAGTAATAATAATAGAAATAAAGTACACAATAAATGTATGCACTTGAATCATCCTGACACCATTGCCCCAGCCCCCAGGCCATGGAAAAATTGTCTTCCATGAAAACAGTCCCTGGTGCCAAAAAGGTTGGGGACCACTGCTTAGGCAACTGGAAGATAGTTCTGGAGTCTAAGAGAAATATATCGGTTAAGATATAGCTATAGCAGAGGCAGATTTGCCGTGAAGCTGGTGAAGCTTATGAAGCTTAATCTTCATGTTTCTTCTCTTGCAGAGGACTTTCTCTTTTTTGAAACAGGGTCTCATTCTTTTGCCCAGGCTGGAGTGTAGTGGCATGATGATAGCTCACTGTAACCTCAAACTCCTGGGTTCAAGTGATTTTCCTGCCTCAGCCTCCTCAGTAGCTGTAACTCTATATAGGTGTACACTACCATGCCCAGGTAACAAAGATTTGAGGAGCTATATTAATTTTCTTAATATAATTAAGAAAGCTTCAGGCCGGGCGCGGTGGTTCACGCCTGTAATCCTAGCACTCTGGGAGGCCGAGGCGGATGGATAGCTCGAGGTCAGGAGTTCAAATCCAGCCTGAGCAAGAGCAAGACCCCGTCTCTACTATAAATAGAAATAAATTAATTGGCCAACTAACATATATAGAAAAAATTAGCCGGGCATGATGTCGCATGCCTGTAGTCCCAGCTACTCGGGAGGCTGAGGCAGCAGGATCGCTTGAGCCCAGGAGTTTGAGGTTGCTGTGAGTTAGGCTGATGCCATGGCACTCACTCTAGCCTGGGCAACAAAGTGAGACTCTGTCTGAAAAAAAAAAAAAAAAAAAGAAAGTTTCAGGCCTCAGAAAACTTTGGATTTTGAGCTATAGGTCAAAATCATCAGCATATAGATTATAACTAAGGTCCCTGAAAAGGATAAGATTGCCTTAGAAGAATGTGTAAATTAAAAACAATAGAGCCCTTATTATGTTATACACAATATTGCAGGCATGATTATTATTTTAAATTAGGAGTAGATAGAAATCAGGAAAAAACTCTTAGAAACAAGGTAAGAAAGAGTGTGATTTTATGATGTGCTCAAATTTAGTTGAAATTATAAGGTTTCTAACTGGATGTCATGTCCTACCGAAAAGAAATTAGAAGCTTTATATATGTACATTATACTAGGTTATATAAATTTGCCTGTTTGGGTGGGCCTTACAGGAGTCATTTTTGTAACTATATGAAAAAATTAAACTCCATGTATTTCTAAATCTTAAAAGTGGGATGAAGATTTAAATTGAGAAGCTTTGTGATTTTTATCTAAATACTTTTAGAATCAAGTATATATATGTTACATATGTCCTATATACCAGATAAATATATTATTTACTATTTGCCTCAAAAAATTTATTTTAGTTCAATTAATGACCTTTTGTACATTCTTAAAAAATTGTCAGTGAAAGGATATATTTAATAATGTCTCATGATCAGAAATCAATTATAGGCCGGGCGCGGTGGCTCATGCCTGTAATCCTAGCACTCTGGGAGGCCGAGGCGGGTGGATTGCTCAAGGTCAGGAGTTCGAAACCAGCCTGAGCAAGAGCAAGACCCCGTCTCTACTAAAAATAGAAAGAAATTAATTGGTCAACTAATATATATAGAAAAAATTAGCTGGGCATGGTGGTGCATGCCTATAGTCCCAGCTACTCGGGAGGCTGAGGCAGAAGGATCCCTTGAGCCCAGGAGTTTGAGGTTGCTGTGAGCTAGGCTGATGCCATGACACTCAATCTAGCCTGGTCAACAAAGTGAGACTCTGTCTCAAAAAAAAAAAAAAGAAAAATCAATTATATCAAAATCTCTCTCATGAAGGAGGAGGACCATTTTTTGAAAAATCAGTTTTATTAAATATATTTAGGCCGGGCCAGGTGGCTCACGCCTGTAATCCTAGCACTCTGGGAGGCTGAGGTGGGCGGATCCCTCAAGGTTAGGAGTGGAGTTCGAAACCAGCCTGAGCAAGAGTGAGACCCTGTCTCTACTAAAAATAGAAAGAAATTAATTGGCCAACTAAAAATATATGGAAAAAATTGGCCGGGCCTGGTGGCGCTTGCCTGTAGTCCCAGCTACTCGGGAGGCTGAGGCAGGAGGATCGCTTGAGCCCAGGAGTTTGAGGTTGCCATGAGCTAGGCCGATGCCACGGTACTCTAGCCCAGGCAACAAGAATGGGACTCTGTCTCAAAAAAAAATATATATATATATGTATATATATATACACTTACATACATTAAGATTCATCATTTTTTAGTATACATGTTGATGTGTTTTTGACAAATGTTTTATAGCAGTGTAACTGCTGTCACAATCCAGATGTAGGATATTTCTGTCATCCCTAAACTTTCTTTTGTGCCCCTTGGCCATAAATCTCTTCTCCCAATCCCTCACCCTGCCCAAAGCAACCACAGATCTACTTTTTGTTGTTAACATTTTGACTTTACTAGAATTTCATATAAATGTATGTAGTCATTTGTGCCTGGCTCTGGCTTCTTAGCATAATTCTTTTGAGATTATCTATGTTGTTGCATGCATCAGTAGTTCATTCCTTTTTATTAATTTATTTATTTTTAGAGACAGGGTCTTGCTCTGTTGCCCAGGCTAGAATGAAGGGGCACAATCACAGCTCACTGGAACCTTGAATTCCTGGGCTCAAGCAATCCTCCTTCCTTAGCCTCCTGAGTAGCTGGGACTACAGGCATATGCCACTATACCTAGCTAATATTTTTTCCTTTTGATTTTTGTAGAAACAGGGTTGTGCTATGTTTCCCAGGCTGGTTTCAAACTCCTGGCCTCAAGATCCTCCTATCTTGGGCTCCCAAAGTGCTGGGCTTACAGGTATGAGCCACCTTGCCCAGTGCATTCCCTTTTAATGCTAAGTAGTACATTCCATTGTATGCACATATTAATTCAATATATCAATTCACTGGTTGATGGACATTTGTGTTGTTTCTAGTTTGGGGCTATTTATGAATAAAGCTGCTATTAGTATTTACATGTCAATCTTTATATGGATATGTGTTTCCATTTCTTCTGTAATTACTTAGGAGTGGAATTTCTGGGTAGTATAAAAATGTACATGTAACTTTTTAAAAAACTGCCAAACTTTTCCAAAGTTGGTGTACTATTTGCATTCCCACCAGCAATGTATGAGAGTTCTAGTTGCTCCCCATCCTCTATTGTACTTTGTATTGCTGGTCTGTTAAATTTTAACCATTCTAGTGGGTAGTATATCTCATTGTGAATAATTTGCATTTTCCTAATAACTAATGATGTTGTACATCTTTTTATATACTTATTTGCCTTTCATATATGTTATTGAGTGGAGTATCTGCTCAAATTTTTGCCCATTTACTAATTGGGTTATTTGTCTTATTATAGACTTGTAAAAATTCTCCATGTAGTCTGGATATAAGTTCTTTATCAGATACATGCTTTAAAAAATCTTTTCTACCAGTCTATGCCTATTTCTTAGTTTTTCTTAATAATATCATCAAAAAGCAGAAGTTTAAAATTTTTATGAAGGACAAGTTGTCAATTTTTTCTTTTATGGCTTGTGTTTTTTGTATCCCATTTAAGAAATCTTTGTCTTTTATTTTTTCTCTTCATGCCACCTTGTCTAAGATAAGAAATCTTTGTCTAACTCAAGGCCACAAAGGTTTTCTCATACGTTTTATAGTTTTAGAAGTTTTATAGTTTTAGCTCTTACCTATAAGTCTATGATCTACTTCCTATTAATTTTTGATACATCGTATGAGGTAAAGGTCAAAGTTTTTCCACATGGATATCTAGTTGTTCCAACACCATTTGTTGAAAAGGCTGTTCTTTCTCTAATTGAATTACATTGGCCCCTTTGTTGAAAATTAAATAAATATATTTCCGTGGGTATATTTTTGGAAATTCTATTTTACTCTATTTAACCATATATTTCTATGATAACCCTTTTAGTAATGAAAATAATTTATTTTATTTTGGTGAAAAGAACTCTGAACTTATTCTTGGGTATTATAAAAAAGGGCTGAGTCCTATGCATGTGAAAACTTTGCATTCTTTGCAAACATCTATTACTCTAACTGGAAATATATGTGTGCATTGTGAACTAAAATAAAACTTTAAGGCTCACTCCCCACCAGCTGACTGAATGGACCCCCTCATGGCCAAAGGTATATCCTAAAACTAATTGTCTGCCAGGAGGTCAGACAGGCCTCATCATGCCACTCTCCCTTCTTGGAGACAGCCTTTGTAACCCATTAACAGGCCAAAGGGTATGCAAGACAATCCTGCAGGTCCTCAATTTACACAACAAATCTATATCGGTGGCTTATCTCTGATAACAGCTCCTTATGTTAAAACATTCCAAGCCTTTAGACAAACTTTAACTAATTATTATCCAAAGAATCTTTAAACCCACCTATAACCTGTAAGCCACTCCCCGCCCCAGATGTCCCACCTTTTTTGGCCAAACCAATGTATGCCTCCCACGTATTGATTTATGATTTTACCTGTAACCCCTGTTTCCCTGAAATATATAAAAACCAAACTGTAACCCAGTCACATTGAGTCCACTGCTGAAGGCCTCTTGGGAGTGGCTCTGGTTCATGGTCCTCAAATGTGGCTCAGAATAAATCTCTTTAAAATTATTTTACAGAGTTTGGCTTTTTTCCGTTGACAGCATTAAAGATATTTTCATGCAACTAATTTCTAGGATAGTAAGTTATCATTGTAGTGAATATACATTTTTAGGTATAAGAAGTAATTAGGTATTCTTTGCTTATAGCTTCATTTTTCTCAGAATATGGAAAAGGGAGTAAAGTCTTGTCATGTGGAAATCTTTAAAATAACCTGAACTATGCTTTATTAAAGAAGAATGAAAGACCTGAAAATTTCAAAGGGCAAAGCAGAATAAATTCTGTTATTTGGGAACAACAGTTAGCCACATAAATACTACAAATCAAGGAAGGGGATTTCCTGACTTCTGCTTCCAAGCAATTCCGATAAATGAAGGAGGAAGTGATTTTCTTTTTTAAAAAACTTATTGTTGGCAGGATTAGCATACTTCCTTTCACCCCTAGGATTTTAAATACATGTACACTAATATTCCTGCACTTCATAAACTTTAGGGATTTTTGTCAGATTCTGAGTATGCAGAAAGTTAAATTGTTTCAGTAAAAAGTCACTCTTGTAGAAATGTTGTAGAAATGTTACAAATGCATTTCTAAGAGGGAAGAAAATATCAGGCATAAACACTTATTGGGAGGGATCCCTTACTCTGGTGGAATAAATGTAGGCTTTGAAGTCAAAATTCTTTTGTATTCTGTTTCTTTTACTTCTTAATCTTAACTATGAGTCAGACGGCTAGTTTCTTAGTTTCTCTAAGCCTCAGCTTCTTACTTTGCAATAATTATACTTGCTTGACAGTGTTATGAAGATTAAATTAAATGACACCTAGTACTCTGCTTAGCATATAGTACCCACTCAATAAATATAGATCCCTTTCTCACTTCTCTCAGGCAGAGAAGTTTTTTGAAGGTAAATTGCATACCCCATAGCAGAAACTGATGTGTTGGTTCTTCCTCATTCTTTTTAGTAACAGAATGATAGAAGTTAGGAAAATACTGGAGGACAGGCAAACACCTGAGCTCAGGGATCAGACTGTAGGATAAGAAACTAGTTCAGCAGGAAGTGTGCACTCTCAGCCCACTAAGGATCATATGCTCAAGGTGTCCAATCCCATCTCACATGTTTAATACCTCAAATGTCACTTGATGGTGGAAGGCTCTCTAGGGAACTCTGTGAGAACAGTACCCAGCTGTAGTGGAAGGCTCACCTGAGAGCACCTTTTAGTCTTTCTCTATCCCTCTTTGTCCTCTTGTAATTTAATTATGTCCTTTCTTGCTTCAGCTTTTAAATTCAAAGACACTTATTATTAGTGTCTGTCACCTTAAATTACCAGGTTCTGGCTCTCTTTACCTCCTCCCACCTTTAGCCTACTGCCTAATTTAAGTTTGCTTCTGGTTCCTCCTCCCGTCTACCCAACACACCTGACCTTTCACAATTAATTTTATTCCAAAAGGCAGGAAAAAATTTTTCAAAATGCCCTGGTTATTTATTGGGAAGGTCTTGTAATCCCTATTAGCAACAACAGATTCTCAGTTATGTTTGCAAACATCTTAATATACTTTATTGATTGTGCAGAAAAGTTGTCAATTTTTGTTTTCAGAATATAGGCCAAAAATACGAAAGTCTCATTTAGATTGGTCATACTAACTTATAGTTTTATCTGTGTCACTATTCCCATTTTGAAGAACAAAATGAAGATTACACTTCCTATATGCTGTTTACATATACCGTTTATGCACTATATACCATATATTGTTTCTACCCCAAGAATATAAAAATTACAAGATTTGGGCCTTTTTTTTGAAAGCTACACAGCCAATTATTTTATATAAAAACTCTATAACGTTCATGACTAGTTATTATGAGAAACATTTCATCTAGGAGTGATTTCTAAGGCAGCATCTTGAGTTTCCATAAAAACAGAACCTTCTGTCTCAGAAGTGATTTCAATAAGAGGACCAGAATCCTCTATTTCCAAGTGCAGTGGCTTCTCCTGTTCATAACTCAGGTTTGAACTGTCTTTCATGTGAATCTCTTGCTCTTACAACTGCAAAGGTTTATCTGGGGCTGGAGCTACCACTTCTTCATCTTCATTTTCATGCAGAAAGCTACAAATCATGTTGGGTCTATAGAAGTCATTATCCTTGATTTGCAGCCATTCCACCCCACCTATGTTTTCTTCTCCTTCCTTCTTTTCCGTCAGAGGAGTTCTTGTCATGCTGAGCTTCTTCATTGTATGGCATTTATATTTTAGTATTGTTTTATTATTGCCTTCTGTATCCACATGTTCAACATTTTCTTCAAATATAACACAAGTGCCAAGAGTATATTCATACTCCCCAGCAAAGACATAGCTGTCCACTTGCAGAATGGGCCTCTCAGTGTCAATTCCTAAAACCTTGCATTTATTTTCACATTTTGAGAGAAAGTCTGAGTCAATAATTCCTGACAATTCCACCAGAACCAACTGCTCCTCTTCTTCCTCTTCTCTGTCCTCTGAACTCTGCTCCTTGGTTGCCGCCATGGCCCGCACCTTCTTGGCACCTCCCGCCCACTCAAGATTTGGGCCTTATACTTAAGTTGCAAGGAAGGCAAGCTAGGGTTAGAATTCAAAGTTCCTAATTCCGTTTTTTTGCATGTATAAAAATTCTGTTGTACGGTACATTGGATCTATCTCAAGCATAAAAATATAAGAACTCTTTCTCTGATTCTATATATAAAATCTACACAAGAAATTTAGTCTATAGTTAAAGCACCTAGCTTAGCTTTATTTGTGTTCTTCCAGATTTTCAAAGATTAGATTATTTAAATCTTACATTAACTTTTCCAGAAAAGAAAAAGTGGAAATATTCTCCAGCTCTTTCCATAAGGACATAATAACCTCAATACCAAAACCAGACAGGGAGAGAAAGAAAATCAAAGGCCAATCTCACTCATTATCATAGACACAAAAATTCTAAATAAATTGTCAGTAAACCTAATAAAGCAGTGTATTCAATGATAATATGCATGAGTTAGTTGGACTTACTCCATGAATATAAGAGTGGTTTAACATTTGAAAACAAATCCTGGCCAAGTGTGGTGGCTCACACCTGTAATCCTAGCACTTTAAGAATCCAAAGCAGGCTGGGCGCGGTGGCTCACGCCTGTAATCCTAGCACTCTGGGAGGCCGAGGCCAGCGGATTGCTCGAGGTCAGGAGTTTGAGACCAGCCTGAGCAAAAGCGAGACCCCGTCTCTACTATAAATAGAAAGAAATTAATTGGCCAACTAATATATATAGAAAAATTAGCCGGGCGTGGTGGCACATGCCTGTAGTCCCAGCTACTTGGGAGGCTGAGGCAGTAGGATTGCTTGAGCCCAGGAGTTTGAGGTTGCTGTGAGCTAGACTGACGCCAGGGCACTCACTCTAGCCTGGGCAACAAAGCGAGACTCTGTCTCAAAAAA
>VSMD01101367.1:0-41931 GCA_008750895.1 Mirza zaza | reverse complement strand
TTTTCTAATCAGTTATATATATATAATAAAGCAGTAAGTAAGAAGAAATAAATGTTATGGATCTAAGTCACTAAAATTTTGATGTTGATTTTTTTTCTCAACTGGACCTTAGCATCACATTTTAAAATTATGTCCAGAAACTCCTTTTTATTTATTTCCTTTCTTTGTTTTGATATGAATTTTTATGAGACCATATTTTCAACATATGTGCAGACATATTGCTCTCCAAAATTAAAAGTCAAAAATAAAACAAAGGTTAAGAGTACTCAGTGAATGAGATCATATAGGGAAAGAAAACACTTGGGAAAACTGAATGCTCAACTCCTATGCAGTCGCAAACATCAATTGGTGATCATGAGAAACATGGCGTGGTGCAAAGAAGCCAGGAGAGCATTCTCAGAGAACTTGGACTTGATTCTCTTTTCTCACTCTTATTCCCGGCATCTACGTCACACTCACACCCTGAGCCTCGTCTCATCATTTATAAATTATGTTCAAATGCTCCAACAACTTGATGATTCTAGAATCATTTATCCATAAATTAAAAGCTTGCTTTTGTAGCATCTTTGATTGAATATGCAAATTGGAAATCTATTTTGATATCTTAAAAATATCATCCGGTGTGATTTTAAGTGAGATTTCTTAATATAACTTCGTATGTATAAAACCTATCCAGTGCTCTCTTCTTTGTCAAGTTCTCTAATATGAACTTTTAAAACCAGCCTCAGGGAAGGGTGTAGATGCCTTTCTACATATACTTCCAAGGAAATATTGGAAGGTTGCTCCTCTAGTTTTTCTAATTAGTATAGAAATAGTTTTATTAAACAGGAATCAAACAAACCTATAGTAAGTTTAAGAGTATTCTCTTATCGCCTTCACAAAAAAGTGTCTTCCAAAGATTTATTCAATTCGGTCTCACTAGAGTTAAATATGCTTTAAGGAATATTAACTACAATGATATTCAAGTTAATCACGAATAACTAAAAAGATTTATCTTGCTGTCAGTCTCAGGCCAGTTGAATACATTTAGCATAGTAAATTTAAGGCATTTAAAAATACTAAACTGTGCAATCAGAAAAAAATAGTTTTGGGTATCAAATAGCTTTCAACTCCTGCAGGATCTACATGGATAGAACTTGTGTTTGACATCATATTATTGGAAAAGTCAATAATGCCATGATATTGACAATTACAAGATTAGTTAATGAAGTGTTGGAGTTTAGTTAGGGGTCAATTAGTTCAATGGATCAGAGCTGTTTCTGACAATGGGCTGTTGCCTTTGTGATTTTTTATATTTCAAGAAAGCCTCCTGTTCTGGTTCTATTGTCTATTTCTTTCTATCCACAGTTCCAATATCATTTTCTTCTGAAGTCCTCCTTGACCACATTGTCATTTCCTATCACATTACTCTTTTTATTTTCTTTAAAGCATTATAGTAATTAACTACTGTGTTATTTGTTTCTTTATTTCCTTACTGTCTCCTACAAAAATGCAATTTCCACGAGTTAGAGAATTTTATCGGTATTATTCTTTATATTATCCATAGCACATAACATAATGCCTAATCTTTGTGTGGAGTTAGTACATATTGTTAGATAATTAAAGACCAAGCCACAAATTTAATTTATTTGTGGGCTCTTGTCCTACTCTTCTATGACCCTAAGGGAGCTTTGAAAATTCTATAAATTTCTATGTGTAACTTCTGGTACAATAGAGATTTTATTAGTTCAAGGACTGTTATCCCAGAATCTCAATAGTGGAATAGATAGAAGTTTCTTTCTTGCTCATACAAAATCCATAACGGATCTCCTGATTGTTGGGTAGCTCTGGTCTAAACAGGGTTTTAGGGACTTGGGCTGCTTTCATCTTGTGACTCTGTCATCTTCAATACTTGGCACCCAAGATCATCCCTGAAGAGGAAAAAGTAAGAAGAATAGAATGTGGGAGGCACACAGCAATGTTCACAACTTTCTACTGGCCAGAATTCAGTCACGTGACTATCCATAACTGTAAGAGAAGCTGAGAAATGTAGGCAAATTGTGTCCGCAGGACAAAGAGAAAATCGATTGGGTGAAAGATAGCCAGTCTCTGCCACAAGGATCAAATGAATATGTATCTATTATCATTGTCAAAGACTTAGACTTTACTCACAGATGTCTATCACAGTGCCTGAAACACAGTTGGCCTGTGATAAATATTTATTGAATAAATCATGTTGAGATAGATCCACCAGATTTGCATTTTAAGGATGGTTTATAAATGCATAATAGTATATCAAATATACTATATTTCAGCTTATCTTTGTTTTATAGCACCAAGTGAAAATGTAATTCTTTTTTTAGATTAATGAAAATGCAAACATAGATGACAGTCTCTGGTATTGCTAATTCATCAACACCACATATAGTTAGTTGAAACCCCTTTGAGTGTTACATTGTCACAAATATTTGACAAACTTGAACCTTGCATAAATAGTATACTTTTATATTTTGTAATTTATCAGTTATTACTTAGATGAGAAAGTTGTCTGAATGTCAAAATCACATGATAAGAAAAAAATCTTCTTTCTGGATCTCTAAACTTTACCAGTTAGTTTCCATTTATCTATGGTGATAATTTTCAAAATGGTTTTATAAGAGGAAAAACAACTGAGCATACCAAAATATGTAAAGACCATGGAGTCAGGGAGATCTCAGCTGTGTTATGCTGAAAAGTCACATAATCTTTCTAAGTTTTAGTTTCCCCACGTGTAAAATAGTGATCATAACACCTGCTCAAATAAGCCAGGTTGTGTGAAATCACTATAAAAATATGAATTATTGTTCAGGAGTTAGCTAACTAGCTACAATTCTTGATGTGTTTGTTGCTGGTGCTTCACCTCTTTTTTTTTTTTTAATATATCAAACCCTCTTAATACAGTTGTAGGGGCAAGTACTTTAATTATCTAAATCTCATTATTCATACACATAGAATGAAGACTATCGAGAGATCATGTTTTCTGAGTTTCCAAAAAGATTTTTCACTGGGCTTGTTTAAATGACAACCTTAAAAACCTCACCAAGGACAGGTAAATATTCTTAAGAATGAATATGTGAAAATAAAAAATGATTAAAATATTATGGAATCATGGGTTTAAAGATCTTATGCTAAGAGCTTCAAGAGGCAACGAGAGATTGGAATCACATTGGAATCAAGATCAATTTAATTCACTATGAAATCAGTTAAAGTAACTTTTAAACGTTTATTGAGATATTTGTAACAGGGGAGAAACCATGGGACTTTCTATGAGGTCTGATCGTGTTGGGTGTTAATCCTTGCTCCGCCGTGAGTACATATTAGCTATAACTATATACCTAGTCTATTTGGATTTTGACTTTCTCATCTACCAATGTTGATCAATAATCTTTAACATATACAGCTCAATAGGTAGGAAAGATGATGTACTTAAAAGTACCTAGCACGCACCCAATACATACCTGGCAGATTTTAAACAACAGTAGCATTCACATAGTGCATCAGCATGCTAAATCCCCAAATCTATCCCCAACACCACCTGTCAGTTCATCATTCACACGTTTTCAGAGTCTTTGTTCAGTTTGGACTTCACGTGTGATCCGTGTTGTCTTCGTAGGAGAATTTAGCAACCTAATTCAGCATGATAACCATTTTGTCAATTTCAAAGCCTGGCCAACCACTGTCGTTAAATGTATCCAATCTCATCATGGAAATCCTCGCCTAAGAACATCCCATTCATTCTCAAAGCACTAAAATTGCAGCACTTCCACTAATAGTCAAGAATTCCCTCCCCACACCCAACATATACACAGTTGTTGTGACTGTTGTTTCAGTTTTATGTAAATTAATGTCTTTTGATTTTCAACAATTTTTTTTTTTTTTCCCAAACCTAAACTCTGCTTCACCAAATGCCTCTTTCCTACTGTAACAGTATAATGCAAAGGTACTTCCTCAGCTGTTCCTCATCCTCTCGGAGAGAACTGATCTCAATCTCTCTCTCTCCTATTTTGTTTGTTTTTGCATTGTTTCTGTGTGTGTGCGTGTGTGATGGTGATGTTCTTGTATCTTTGTGGGCATATGTTAGTGGTTATATATTTACCTGTAAATGTGTGTGGTACTTTTGCTGCGTGTTATATGTGTTCGTGTGTGTATGTGTGCCTTTTATCTCCTCTGTCTTTTCAACAGCCTCCAAAGAGAGGGTCCTTGCTTTTCTTATCTTTTCTGAGTATATAACCCCATTATTGGGCAAATTTTATGGATGCTTAGTAAATATTTGAATAACTGATGATATTTTATTTCTATTAAGCACACTCCTCTGTAGTTTTCCTTATCACATATATCCCAATCCCTAAGCACGTTGGCAGAAAACACGATCATGCCAGATTGAATATTTTAATATGCCTTCTTTTAGATGGAATTGCTATAACTGGGTCTGGAATTCAAGATGTCATTTACATATTTTTGAACCTCATTAATCCAGGCCAGAAACAATGAGACTGTATATATTTTTTTCTAACTGATGAATTAGAGCATGAATACAAGCTCCAAATGTATTTTTCAAAATAATGAAAGGGGGGTTCAAGATACACATTGCTGGTTTTTCAAATGCAATAATACTTCATTCTTCTTATACAAATGTGCTATACAACAATTTCTAAAATAAAAGGAGCTTTCTTTATGACAATACCACTTTCTAGTGGCATGATAGGCATTCAGGATAATATCACCATCAAGACTCTACTGGGACTAGCAATATTTGCAAATTGATCAACTGATAATTATCTGATTCTATTTCACAGGGATGATTGATCATTTTTTTAAAAAAATATACTTAAAGCCTTATATTTTAAAACTGTAACATATTTATTGAGATATAAATCATATACCATATAATTTTCCCATCTAAAATGTACAGTTCACTGGTTTTTAGTATGTTTGTGGAGCAGTACAACCATCACCAGAATTGAAATTTAAACATTTTCATTACCTCAAAAAGAAACTCTTGGACTCATTTCTTCTCATTTTCACCCTCAAGTCCTGGTAAACCACTAATCTATTTTATGTCTCTACAAATTTGTCTATTTTGGACTTTACATATAAATACAATAGTACAATATGTATTTTTTATGGCTGGCTCCTCTCACCTAACATACTGTCCTCAAGGTTCATCCGTGTTGTAGTATATATTGGCACTTCGTTTCCTTTTATTGCTGAACAACATTCCATTCCATGATATATCACATTTTGTTTGTCCATTTATCAGTTAATGGATATTTGAGTTGTTTTTATTTTCTGGCTATTATAATTAATACTTCTATGAACATTCATGTACAATTTTTTTGTGTCCGTATATGTTTTTAATTCTGCTGACTATATATCTAGGAGGTAATGTACAAAACCTGCTTTAATGATGCCTCTTCTCAATAATGATATGTAGAATATTTATATAATATATAATTTTTAATTGAGTGTTTTGGGGTCACTTCACTGGGAGCCATTGAAATATAATTGTGTTTATTTCAGCAGGGTAAGGATGGCTAATTCAGAAGAGTTAGTTAAGTTCTTGCTTAAAGGAGAAATATTATTCATCAATAAAATTTGAGTTTCCACTAATGTGTAAAATTTGGTTTAAAAATCCTATCTAAGTTATAAATTATTCAATTAAAAATTCTAAAGAAATGGATGCATTGCAATATACATCCTATCCAACCATAATTTCCACAGGCTTGTGTTAGAGAATGTTCTGATGTCCAAATTCAATCACTTGCCATGGATAAGTCCCCAGTAGATCCCAGTTTAAGGATACAAATTGCTACCTTCCACCACTGCAGTGAAATTGGCAGCCTTATCTCTGCCAGCCACTGTGGTTGTGTATTATCATCTCCATTAGTACTTCTTACACTGCCTGTCAGGAAGACCCCCACAGTAAAGATGGACATTAAGAGAAGGATAAAGGCACAGGTTTTTCATTTTTCCCGATAATTTAAGGGATTCTGGGAAATATGCAATTCCCAGTCACAGTCACGAAATAACAGAGGAAATAGAATTAAAATAGTTCTTGACAGCCAGAGCTGTCCTCAGATTCCAGAAAACACCACCCGAAAAGCTGGAGAATGTTGGAACATTTAAATAAAACCAAATTACTTTTTACTTTTCTAAATTTCCACGTTAGGATGACCTCGTTTCATCAGCTTCTAGAGCTGTTATTTTAGTCTTCTCTGTGTTATACCGACTGCTCATGGGCTGCAGGAAAACATGCTGGTGACCAAGGGCAATTGGGGGTGTAGCAAGAAGAAACATTCAAAACTGTCAAGCTCATCTGTATCCTAAGAGGGTACTATGCCACAAGGTTATTTCTTACTCAATCATTTTATAATATGAGGTTGTATAATACATTTGGAGTGAGCTTATTCATAATAATTCATCTCCTCAAATTTCATAGTTGAGCTGGAGATAAGAAAGAGAATGCCAAGAAATGGATAAAATATATAGTCAAAAAAGGGAGGGTAAGTTTTATTTCTTTCATATAGTAGTCACATACCATTTCCTTTCTGATTAGAAAAAGAGAGGGTTATAAGAGTTGGATAATGGCTTTATTCATGACTTTGATATTTAATTGAGGAGAAATCACAGGACAGAATTTAAGCTTCCGATTAGTATGAACAACCAACCTATACAGAAGGAAAGAATAACACTGATATTCCACATCCTCCCCAAAGGACTTCAGTATTAGCTCAGAGGATCCAGAGCTGAAGCAGGTCGCCCTAAGACTGAACAGTTATGTGGGTTTAAATCGCCAAAATGGAGAGTAAATGGAGTTTAACCCTATAACATGGTAAAGTCTTAATAGGTGGTAAGAGGAATATAGGGGAAGATAAAAAAGAATATAACTAAATATCAAAGACTTTTAACATTTTTCCTATACTTTTTCTATAGCTGTATGTAAGTTTGTATCTCATATACACTAACTTTTTAAATAAAATATAAATTTTTTAATTGTTTGGTGATTTTTGAGGAGCTTATTTGAAAACAATCCCTTGTCAAAAGGATTACAGATAGCTTTGTTGATTAGCAATAGTTCTAATATGTAATAGTTAATAATAATATCAGCGAAAATTTTCATATGCCAGAAATGTACCAATCAGACACTTCGGCCAAACTGTTTAGAACTAAATGTTTAAATCAATATTCAGGTAAAGTGAAGCCAAAATTGAATATTGCTATAATAGAATGAACTCCTTTAAAAAGAAAAAAAAATGTTACTATTGCCATTTTGTATTGAAATTTTAAAACATTTAGCTATATATTGGAGGGAGCCTTTCTTGTCCTTATTTGGTGTTAGATTATTTCTATGGTAACTATGAAGTATAGCCGTAGTCCTAAGTAGTTGCATGTTTGCAACCCAGGAATAAGGCATTTCTGACTAGCTCTGCCACTAGGGTATTGGCAACATGGCAAAACTGATTATCTTCCTCAAGACTAGCAATTGCTTAAGGTAGAGACATCTTCATATCATTTGTGCACTTCAATGTCTTTGGGGAAAAGATAATTTTATTGAAGTAATGCCTAAACTTCAGTTTTATATGCTTCCTCATGAAGACACACTCTGAAGCATATTTAAGATTTTTGTAAAAACTTTTAAATATTTTGCAAAACCTTCATGCTCCACACAATCACTTGAGGGGAAAAAAGTCATCTTCAAACTTTAAATCTCGAAATATGGCACTAGCTCGATGTAATTGGCTTTCAAGACAAGCAAATTTTTTTTCCAGATTTTCACTGAGCTCTAAAATTTCATGTGTACTAATTTTAGCAACTTTTCTAACATAGAATGTTTGGAGATTTTTTTACAAACAAATACCATTCAAGAAATATCTGTACTCTTGAAGCTCATGGGTTTGATCCCAGCAAATAAAGTTTTTCTACAAGTAAATTTCAATTGTTAAAACTTTTATCTTGCTCAAAACCAAATTTGATTCATGCCTGTCACATTTAAAATATTATGGTAACAATTAGGTATTAAACTTTTTAGAACTGATAGTCTCAAAGTTTTTCAGTATATGAGAGATTTTTTTAATATAAACATTTTGAAAATGCTGTTTCTTCATATTTACATGATTCACAAATGGAAAAATCTATATGCAGATCAAGCACTAACTTTGCTCACCTAAAACTCATTGAGAGGACCATGGTTTTTCACTCACTATTATAAAAGATACATGTTCATCAAATTCTTAATTCCTGACACATTCATAGAAAATTATTGATTGAGCACCTACAATGGGCCAGGCACTGTTTCAGGCACTGAGGATACAACACGAAATAAAACGAAGTCCCTGACCTCAGACACTTGCATTCCAGTCCAGAGAAAGGAAAAAAAAAGCCAGTGATAAGTGCTGTGGAAATAATAAAATGAATAGAGTGTGTTGACAAGCAAAAGTCTTTCCTGTAAATCAAATAAACCATCAGCATTTCTCTATACATCTGAGAGACTTTCTTTTGAAAGATTCCTTTCTGAACTGTGATTATGTTTTGATTACTATTCAAAGTGCCAAGCATATCTATTTTGGTTATTTTCCTGCCATAAAAAAACCATGCAGAACATTTAAAAAACTGTAACGTCTCTAATACTTGATAAAATATTTTATTTTCGAAACATCACAGCGATGACATAAGGACTATATGTTTTAACATGAGACAACAAGCTTAGAATATTTGGGATGTAATGGTATAAACTATCTTTGAGAACATACATTCGAATCTGTCCTTCTACTTTGCATAATTGTAATAATGCTTCCTAAAAACACTACATTCTTCCAAATGCTTTACATGTAACCTACAGTTTACAACAAGATAATTTAATTAAAGAACTAATTATTTTATGTCAGCAAATTAATTATAATATGTAAGAACATATGTCTAAAATAAAGAGTCAAGAACAAGAAACATCTGGAATTTTATCACAGTACAGATGCCAATAACAACACATTTCTAAACAAAATAAACCTTTGTATAATTTCCTACCAGTTTGTATCAGGGTCAAAACATCATTCTAATCTAAGTGACTGTTGACCATGAACTTCCCCAGAAGTTTTCTATATATTTAAGAAGCACCATTTAATTCAATTTTAGCATTAATTTTCAAATAAAGATCTTCATTTATTTAAAAGAATAAAAAAAATAAACTTTGTTTCTTTCAATGCCTTTCAAACTACAGATCAAAATATTTCACTTTGTTTTAGATGGAATTACCACTTTCACTACTGAAATCTTTCATTTGTTCAATTTTAAGGTTGATGATATGGTAAGTAATCATAATGATAATGTTTAGCTTTTATATTCTATCTTTAAATTCACTATTTTGAAATCAGAACTATTATTTTCAAATTTTCATAGGGCTGTTACGATTGAATTGTGAATTGAAATGGCATATTTTAAAGTGATACCTTAAAAGAACCTCAAATAAATTATCATTTATTTAATAGTAGGTACTCCAGAACACACCTTTTCTATTCCTCAATCCTGTCTTTGGCTAAATTCTTTTACATTGCCATGGCAAGGCTAAAGAAGTAGAATCTTAAAATATAAGGAGAAACCTGAACAGTAGACACACAGAAATCACTGTCATTTAAAGCAGCTTCAGATGAAATTCGCATCACATACAAAGTGAAAGTCAGCATAAACACTCAGGTTTTGACTACAAAAGCTTGTTTATAAGCATTGTTATAGCTGCTGAATAACTTGCTAGTCTGCTCATGCACTCTGTGTCTGGGTTGCAAGTACATGAATAAAAACCAATATATTACTTCTAGTTATGCGGGAAGCATAATGACATTTGCAGAAAGAATTGGACTGGTCATGAATGAGAATCTAATTGATTGGCTCGATTATAATGATGATAGTGATGATTATCATAAAAAGAGCAGTTACTGTTCACCGAGTGCTAACTGTGGCTCAGGACTTTGCTAAGCACTTTATGTGCATTATCTCATGATTCTAAGGCTCAAATAATAATACAGTAGGCAGTAGTTGATTTAATTCTCACAACTTCATGATGTGGCTTCTATTTTCTCCATTTTACAGATGGGGAAATTGAGGCTTAGAAATGCTAAGGAACTTGGAGAAGTCATGAACTTTGGATTTCATAAATGGCAAAGCTAGAGACTGAGTCCAAGTTTATCTGAAACTAAAGTTCATAGTCTCATCCTTTATGTATACTGTTACTATTTTCCTTTTTACTGTTGAGTGACTTATGTCAGAAACTTCTGTCATTTTAGAGCTTGATTTCTACCTTGTATCTGAGCCATAATTGTGGTTTCTTTCTTTGCTTGCCAATTTGTTTGTCCTGCGTCTGATCCTGCACCACACCCCACCTTCAGTGTGCCATGACCTAACAGTTTAATAATATGGTTGGACATTCCTCTTTGCGATACCTGTTGCCATGACATTTTAGGCATGAAACTGAGGTTTGAAACTGTATGATCACTTGACTTTTCCAAGGGACTCATAATATCAGCTTCAACTTATACTGATTCGGGGACATTTTTATATATTATAAGTAGTTGGGTAGAAATTTAATCATCATATTCATATTTTCAAAATGAAAAATAGGATTAAGAGCCATAAAATGACCGTCATTTTTCATTTTTACTTATCCACATAGATTCTGAAATCTGAAGATTAATGATTTTAAATATGGCTATATAAATCAATTAATATATATTGAATTTCATGTTCTCCTTCAAGCTTAAAGAGTCAAAGCTATCTTCCATTTAGGTGTTTCTTTTCCATTTAGAATCGCATTGCATTTCTACTTGGAAAGGAAAATCCACTAATTTTTTCCAAGTCAAGTTTCTTGCCAAGACAAAGAAGTTGGATTCCTTCCCTTGGTATGTAGTCACACTTCTTCCCCAGTAGCTGAGTGCCTTGGTCAGAACTCTTGTTTGTAAGCCACCGAAATCCAAGCTGAATTGGCTTAAGAACAAAAAGGGAGGCTTGCCTGCTATTAATGAAAAGTTCCAAGTGATCATTTTTTCTAGGCATTGTGGATTTAGGGACTCAAATGATGGCATTCTCCTTCAGTTTCTTTCTTTTCTCTTCTTGGCTTTGTCCTGTTGTCTCTCTCTTGCTTTAATCTTAAAGTCTAAATAGCAGTTGCCAGCATGCATGTCCAGATGTATGTTATTCATACTACTTACAGATCAAAACATTTTTTAAAAGGTTTTTCCCCATAAATTTCCCCAAATTTTCCACTGGCTCATTTACATGGTTTGAGTCCCATGACTATTGCTAAACTGATCTTGTGGCCAACAGAGGAAATACATCTATTGTCCAAGCTTAGGTCATATGGCCACTCAGAGCAAGAGACTGGATCAGTCCCTCCCCAAAATTCAAGGATGTAAGAGTGAAAAAGAGGTGATTCTGCAGAAGTCAACTTTGTAGCTATTTCCATGAAAAAGGTAAAGTAAATGTAAGCATAATTGCCAACACAGTTTTGGCTAACCTGGAAGCAAGAGAACTTATGACTAGGCCTCAGGTACCATTGAATTATGTGCAAAGTTTTATGTCGCATATGCACATATTCTTGGGGAGGTGACTTGTTGAGTTTATCAGATCCTCAGTGGAAACATCAGTCTACAAAAATATCTGGATCTATATTTGGAGAAGCTGTAGTTGGATGTAGGGCTGGGGAGGAGTAACAGTTAGGAAGGATTCCTGAGATATTTAAGAGACTTGTTTCACTTTGTGTCATTCTAAGAAACAAAGGGATTCATTAGCATAAAATACCAAGTTCACTGCTACCCTACACATTATTTCTTTATCTCATGCATCCTAGGAAAGAAATGGGTTGTTTGGTTTCTATATTTTTATCACTCTAATAGTAAAAAGTATTCAGTCACCTTAAAAATTTGACATAGTATTAGGATCTATGAAAAGTTAGTTCAAAATGACAGACTCTCCAGGAGTTTGCATGCTAAACAGACATTCCTTCATCCACAGCTGTTGCTACAAAGGGAAAGAAAATAAAAAAAAAATCCAGAACTACATGCTCATAAATAAATATGGTTGTCAAAATGGTTACTTTGTAATGCAAGTGTGATTCAGAGCCCTGGACCAGGTGAGGTGGAAATGTTGCCATTCTTCTAGTTGTTTGTGAAAGTCTGAATACTTTTAAATCATTATATGTTCAGATTAGCACCAAAGTAAGAAAAAAAACAACTGAGAGAAAAGAAAAATAATTTTAGAATAGCAACCGCAGGGTCACATTGTTATTTTATAACCATATGTCTCACAAAATTAGCAAAGATTATTGAGGCTATAGAATTTGCAACATGCATAATATAATGAATTTCAGTATAGATTTTCAATCATTAAAGCATGTTAAATATGCCATTGTGTGCATAAATCAGATTCATCCACAGTGCAGTTGACATGCATGCTATCTGAATGAAAGGTGATTAAAAACATAACCACCCAAAAATAAAAGCTTGCTTTTATTTTGACACCTTATTTGGTATTAAGCCAATATCTCATTTTCCTAAAAGAAAAGTAGAATTCAGATCAGTTCATTTCTTAGATGATTTTAATATTTCTGGAATACCACGATCTCATATTCAAGCTGATTTAAAAGTAGATGCAGATGAATCAAGTTTGCAGCCTAAACTTTAGAGTCAATGAAGACGAGAATAATATTTTCTCACCATGCAGGAGGGAAAATTTGCTAAAATAATGAACTACCAGAGAGGCACCCAGAAGAAAGTTTCAAATCCACAATAAATTAGATTTATCACAGTCTCAAATGCCTTCATCTATTAAAGGACACCTTTTAGAAATGTCTTTTTTTTTAATTCTTTTTTATATTATACTTGCCACCAATAACAAACATTATGAACATATTTAAATATAAGATAGCATAAAGCCTTGGAAATCCTCTGTGAAACAAAACGCGACCTCGGTCTGGCACTGATTATATTTGGTTGCAGCAAAACCAAAACCAAGTTTGCTGAGAGAACTTACCTTCCCACTTAGAAGGACGGAGAAAACTTAGCAGTCATCTGAGATGGAGCCAGATGGCAGGGAAGAAAGAAGATCACTGACAGCACTACTTATAGTCTGGGTTGGGGTCTAATGACAGAAATAAACACATGCCCCAAAATAGATGATTAAACAGAAATCAAAGTATAGTGGATGAGACTCCAATAATGATTATGAGTGGGGATGAATTGGAATTACATGTCTATACCCAATGACTATTTGAGGGATCAAGGAATCCACTAAAGGGTGTTTATTTCTTTATTGATTCTAATAAACAAAGCTATTTTTTAGATATAATATATTCAGAAAAGGTAGCACAAAAATATATAATTGACATTCTGCTGCATTAAAACATCTACTATAAGCTCTAGTGTCTTTTTCTTTTCTGATATATGGTTTTTCTTTAGCTTTTATGGCAATATGAATATAACTGTATGAATGTTTCCCAGTTATCATAAAGAAGGATTTTGTCTGTCATGAATATACCTTGAAATCTTTTTCCAAGAGAAGAGAATATCCAATGATGCTAATGAAGGGATATATCTCTGCCCCAGTGAACGAGGACTGTGGATAAAGATAGAATGGCAGAGTGGGTACAGATTGCTTAAGGAGAAAAAAAGAGATCTAAGGATACATTTCAGGAATTCCTGTGATGTATTGAGAAATGTAAAACCTTGAAGCTCCATCGTCAAGAATGTTTCTGTAAAGACACATTCTTTTCTCTTCATTTTAAAATTTTATTTTCACCAAATACACCTATGCAAATAGTTGAAATACAAAGAAGTGTTATATGTACCTTCACATTCTAAATATACTTATGCTGCTAATTCACAATTTATAAATTTCTAAATATTTACCAATAACAATTTTCATTCCTTGTGTGAATTTTCACAAATTTATATTATTGTAACTAATTATGTTCTCTGCACAACCAAATACTATACTTTAATAAGTGTCTTCTTTTGTATTGGCTTCTCAGGTTAGTAATTTTCCATCAGATCATTCAAATACTTATCAGTAATATTTTTCTTTCTTTCCTTTTTCTTAAACAAAAGACTGTTGAAATACATTGAAAAATACATAACTTCAATTTTTCTTTCTTTTTCCACAGTTCCCTCCATATGCCTAAATTTGAATAAATAATTTCCCACTAAAATCTAACTTTTCATGGAAAATATACCAATATAATTGGAAATCCATATGCAATTGAGTGAATTTTGGCAGAGCCGAAACTTACATGCAAAAAGATTTTATATTCCCCTTCAATCCTACACACTTGCCAACCCTAGTAATGTACATATATACACTGTCATATTCATAGATAAAATCGAGCTGTGGATCATAGCTTTTTCGTATTTTGGCTGTTATTCATGTGTAATGATATTGAAAGATGATTTATAATACATTTTCTCTGATAATATCCTATCATGTCTTCAAACCACTTATCAAATTTTAATTACATATCTACTTGTCTAGCACTAATATCTGTGTTCCACCCCCAAGCCTCCTTTTTTAAAACTAATTTGAACACAGTACCTGGTGCATGATAAATTCTCACCTGACATTTGCAGATCTTAACCTATAGACTTTGATGACTTTTACAAATATATATGACAACTGATCTACAGCTATGTAATCACCCTCCTGATCAAGTGTAGAATATTCCTTTCACTACAGAAAGGTCTTTCCTGCCCCTTTACAGTCAATCCTTCTGAGCAAAACAGAGAGTTATGCATTTCAAAATATTTATAAATCATTTTAATTCACATAAACAGAAGGACGCTGAACCCTTTCTGCAGTACCATAGCAAATGCTCATTTTAAATGATCACTCTTTTACTGAATCCACCCTTTCAAAAGTAAAAAATATATAAATATCATTGGACATCCATATGCGATTGAGTGAATTTTGGTAGAACTTAATATACAAAGAAATGGGCTTCAAAAAAACTTTTCCATTTTTGTTGAGAGTGCGAGTAGGTGAGAGGACAGTGGGAGCTTAGAAAACATTCATTATTGTTCAATATGCAGAGCAGCAGGGGAGGGAAATTAAAGCAGAGGAGTGGAGAGGAACAGTGGCAATATCGTTAAAATCAGCAATACTCCTTCTTGGGAGTGGAAGCACCCAAGGGGAATGGAATCTTAGAGTGCCCTGTCTTCCTGATCTCGCCGCACTCTGAGTAAATATAAAATGGCAATGCAAATGTGCTGTGAGAAACTGGGAGAAAAATAGGTACGTAGCTGATGGAAATAGAGCCACCCTGCTGCATTGGTAAAGGGGGCTGTTCTCAGCATCACGGTGGCTTTAAGCCTATTTTACATAATAGTTTCTTCACATACCATGATAATAAATACCTTTAGTCAAAAGACAATGAGATTTTCCAAAGTGTGCCAAATCGTTTAATAAGTAAAAAAAAATAATAATAGAAATCAAATGAAAGAAACAGGAATCTCTTGTCACCCAATACTAGGTAGACATTGCACAAAATCCCACTTTTTCAGCAATGAATATTTAAAATTGGCAACCACATCCCAGGAAAACAACAAAGCAATCTGACAATTTGGCAAGCTCCTTCACCTAAAGATTTAGGAAAACAGAAAAAGCAGAGTAGGACATTTGGCAGTTGCAGTTTCTGAACCGAACTGTTATTATTTCCAAAGCAAGTAATTTCTCAGAAAGCAAAGCAAGCAAACAAACAAACAAACAAACAAACAAAAAGCCATAGTGATGAGCTTGTAAACATAAGATGATTTTTGAACTGAAATATACAGGCCACTCTGTGTGATAGAAGACAAATTTGGACTGAATAATAGAAGAACCAACTCAAGCCATTATTCCAAATCAATCTGAGGCAAAGGAAACTTAAAAATTCATTATTCATTTTTGAACAAACATAAAGTTCTCAGTTCCAGCTGGGACCAGAAGTTAAATAGCCAAACCAGAGAACACAGGAAAGACAGATTTTGTGGTTCGCGCACCTCAATGGGAAGGGGGAAATCCGACTATTTTATGGAGATATATTTAGTAAACATTTCAGGCTAGCCTCATCAGACTTAAGATATTTAAAACTGCCAATTGGCAAATGAAAAATACCAATTATTTTTAATAAACCAAAGTCATTCCCAGAATCAATTATATATTATTCTGTACTAATGTGACACCTTAGTAACATAGATTTTCTGTTCTGTCCTGAATGGTTTTCTCTACATCCTTGTATTTCCATTGTTTAGTCTCAAAGCCTGGCACATAGTAGGTGATCAATAAGTTCTTAGTGAATTAATTAATATCATCTAAATATATTTGACCATATTATTTTTCCTTATGCTTCGGACAAGTTTTAATTATTAAGGGGGAAAGAAAGGGGAACAAAAGTGTGTTAGAAAAATTCTGCTGTAACAACAGAAGTAGAAAGAAATAGGAAAAATGTGCTAAAACATACCAGTCATACAATATGCATGGCTTCTATTTATTCTAGAGAGGGAACATGGATTCTTTCACCATCTTCACAAATATTCATTGAGTATTCTGTAGCGTGAGGCTCAGTTTATTAAATTCCCCTAGTCACACAAAAAAAATGCAAGATATGGCTCCTGTTCTTAAAAAACTGATAAACAAAAATTCTAAACAGATCGAAACTGAAACATGGGGAGATGAAGATTATTTTCCAAAAGAGGATTTACTCTCTTGCATTTTCTTGGAGAAGGAAGAGTCGTAGCACTTTTCTTCTTTTCATCCAGGGAAGGATAACTATTTGCAATAAAGCTACTACTGTCAAAAAAACACAAACAAACAAACAGACAAACAAAAAAACAACCTATAGTCTTTTGATTTCCCACAAGACATCGTCTTCCTCCTCCATGTTGCTGGAGATGTGGCACTTTTGGAACCCCGGGACAATGGATTCGCTTGGGGATGTTATTCCATGCCACCACGACCCACTCCAGAAAGAGGCCCAGGGGTGGCCTCTTGGCATTCCCGGTTGGGCTCAGCGCCAGGTTCCTGGCCAGAAGCCAGTTGGTGTACTGAACCTTCATGCTGTCATTCAGTGCTTCCCATGGAGCTCTTCACAGAAGCGGTGGCATGGCCGGGAAGCCATCCAAGATGAGCATCCCTCGCTGCTTGGGCACATCTCCTGGCCTGCGCCTCCACACTGCTTCCAGCCAGTCCTGCACCAAGTCCTCAGTTATCCATCCTTACCGGTGGCAGCAGATTTCCATCCCGTTGGGGGACTTCCCAGGGGGGTATACGTTCTCCTAAGAATAATGTACAGAGATAGTTTCCTCCCATCAGCTAAGGCACCAAACATCACTGTGATTTTCATTTTTTCCCTGCCTGGTGTCTGGACCAAGACAGCCTTCTCACCCTGGTTGTCCACACTCACCCTTGATGGCACCTCTGAACAAAGGGGAGTCTCACCTGCGCTCCCCATCTGAGCAGACTTAATTTTCGGTTCCTGCCTTGGAGCCATAGTCATCCTGCCAAGAAGAATAGAAAATGGGTTCAACTCCTGTTTCATTCCACCAACACCTCCGTGACCCTCATCATCAGCTGAGAGTTGATGCCTTACTGGTTGGGTGGCACTGGAACATTCCTAGAGTCATGGCTCTACTGTCAAGGTTTTTCAGGGCTCATTCTTCCACTGACTTAATTATGATCAATGCCTCACAGAGCCCCAGTACAACTATTTTGCAGAATGGCTGTTACCCTAGAATTACTATAGCACGTATTGAGACATAGTTGTACTCCCTAGTAGATAGGAACTGACTCCAACAATAAACTTTTGATAATAAAGAAAAAAAAAAAAACCTATAGTCCAGCAGGAGAGACAAATGCATAATTATAATTCAATTTTAAAAATGCTATCTTGGAAGCACCCAAAATATTATGGCAGCATAGAGGAGTGATAATCTTAAATAGAAAATAGAATAAACCTCTACATTTAAGCAAATCTATTCTAAGAAAAAAAAGAAATATATGTATTTATATATGTGTGTGCATATATCTCTCTTAGATGGTTTTCAGTTTGAAATGCAAGGAAAAAGAAATGAAAGGAAAAAAGTTAGTTGGAATCGCAGAAGTCTAAAACTGGGTTCTTTTATGTTGATCTTAGATACACACCTGATTTCTGAAAAGACATTTAGGGTAGCAAAGACTATAATAACTTCAAATTAGCTACAATGAAGTCAATAACTGTCAAAGTAGATATAATCAAGCTTTTTATACCAAACTAATATTTTAAATGTTCAAAAGTTATGAATATATCCTATGCAAAGAGAAATAAAGCATAAATCAATAATTAAATTAATCATTATTATTCATTTGATTTCCTAGAGAAGACCCTAATCTATGCCCAGACATTTAGTTTTTCTTTCATCTTACTCCAGAACAAATATTCTTTTCAGTTTAATATGCAAATGTAGATGCTTAGTAAAATTTATATTTGTCTACACTTAATTTTGTTTTGAGTATCTTAGCAAGACATTCATGTAAGATTTCAAGAAATACAGGAAATATTTTTTTCACTTTAAAAATAAATTTCAACATACAATAATTCTTACTTGTCTGTACTTCTCAGACCAGAGCTTTATTTCCCACTGCTCTACTGTTTCTCAGTCAGTGCTTGCCAACACATTCAATGGGAAAAAAAAAAAAAATCCGTATTATGACAGGACTAAGAAACTTTATTACAAAAGAAATATCTTTAGCAAGACTTTAAATCTACTGTTACAATTTGTGTTACAATTTTTATGTCAGTAAAAAGACTCCTATTTCCAAACAGAAGTCACTGAAAGACACAACAGGCATTTTCTGAATGCACTTGAAATGATTAATAGGAATTTCATTTTACTTTATAAAAGGGTGAAAGAAAGACTATGATGTAGGAGGATCTGCTTTCAGTGGTTGTTATCCACATAAATTCCAAAAAATAGAATCCATAGAGAGTACTATCAATGTTTTCAACTTTAAAATGTTTATCGGACCAAGTTTTGAAAAGAGTATTCTGCTAAAAAGTATGAATCCTTCTTCTCTCTCGGTTATTTTTTCTAAATTATGAAATATTTCAAACATATGAAAATGACATAGAGTTTAAAAGAAATTTTATCATAATACCTGCAATGCTTTTCTTTAAGAAATAAAACACTAAACACTATATGGAAAGTCGAAGCCCAAGGAATCTTTCACCAAACATGACTACTGTCTGGATCTGATGTGTATTCATACAGACTGCTTTTTACATTATTATTTTATATAATACTATTTATTAAAATAAAATTGCATCCTATGATTCAGTACTTCAAATAAATAAAATCAAGTTGTACATGTCATTTTACAATTGTTTTTTAAAACTCAATATTGTGCTTTAAGATTTATTCTTGTTCTCATGTGCTGATTCGGTTCATTTATTTCAACTGCAGTATAGCTCTTTCTCATATGAATGTGTATCATCTATTAGTTGCTTCCCTTAATGAGGTATACTTGGGTTATTTGGGGGTTTATCATTATTAAAAGCAATACTTTCGTGAACATCTTTGTAAATAACTTTGTACCAGGTTTGATATTCAAAATATTTAACATTCAGAATAATTTGGGTATTGCCTTGCAACTCATGATTAGCTAGCCATAAAAAAATGGTATTATCACAGGGTATGCTGGCTAAAAATCAGTTTTGCCTCATGACCAGAGACAATTATTTTACTAGAATAGATACTCGGAAGCTAAGTTGCATAATCACAATATCTCCAAATTTCTAATTTTGACATACTGCCAAATTGTTATTTTAACTTCCATATCCCTGGTAATTAGTGAGGTTAAGAATTTTTAATATACTTATTGTGTATTTATATTTCTTCTTTAATCTGGTAATTCCTATGTTTTATCCATTTTGCCCTTTGTTGGTATTCCTCTATTGATGTGTAAAATCTCTTTGTATATTCTTAATATTAGTCATCTACAGATATTCTCTCCCAGATCATTATTTTTTTAAACTTTGTCATGGTGTTCTTTTGTTCTGCAGAAATGGTATTATACATTTTTGTACCTTTTATTAAAATAAAATATTGATTTTTTTTCCTGGTTAATTTGTTCATAAATGCTCTCTTCATATAGCTCTTTTCATATAGCTTTTCTTCCAGTATGCACACTGACTTTTAACATGTATAAACTAATATATATGTAATATATATATAAACTAATTTTTCTACTTTTAAGAAATTATTCTTTCCAAACTTATATTAAATATCTTTATTCTGTCAAATACTATTCCCTCTCATAACCTTTGGTTTCTGTTTTTTCTCAAAACTTGTCAATTTAGTCTTATCTAATTTCTCTCCTTAACAAATTCCTCTTTCTTTTTTTCCCCCAAAATTCTTAATGTATCTTTTAATTTCCTCTGATTTTTAAAATTTTGGCTGGGGTTAGATAATGCTGTGCTCAATTGGCCATCCTGATCTAATTTCGATAATTTTTTTAAAAACATTTTTGAATATAAAATGGCTAATTGCCCAAAATATTAACCATCCCGCCTGGGAGCTATTTGAATAGAACTATGCTAAATATTAGAATTAAGAATGGTAATTTTATTAGTCCAGGTCCTCCGTGAGGCAGATATAAGAACAAAATTAAATCTGCAAAGATTTAGGGAAACACTCAAGACAGAAAATACAAAGAGAGCAGGGAAAGGCTGGGAAAACGTACAAAATGTGATGCAAGTAGTCTGATGCTAATTTATAAAAAGGAAGGAAGAAAGGTTGGATGGAAGCCTTCTCAATGGTATGTGGTCTTGGAAAGACTCCTGGAGCCAAAGGGAATCATTAGAGGATTCCTGAATCTCCCAAGAAAGGGTCTGGTCTGCCCTTATATCCTTTGTCTGTCATTACTGGGAGCCACCCAGGTGACTGGATGCCTCCGCACAAACATGGGGATGGATTTTCCAGCTACTCAAGCCCCTAGTCAGTTAAAATCTCTGTAGTTTGAGATCTGAGAGGCACATTCTTATATGTATACGTTTATTGAACTTCATCTACATTCATTAAGTGTGTTTTCACTTATTTAGCATGTAACCTTCAGAACGGCAGGCATTGTGCCTTTGATATATTTTGAAAACAGTACCTGCAGGATTTTGGTCACTGCTTTTATTGTAAAAATATTGACAATTATGAATTTAGGATAACAATAATTTTATTCCTGGCATTTTATTCCATTGGCATTTTGACAGCAGAAGAGTGTCAATTTTATTTGTTATTTATAAGTGTTAGGAAAACCAAAGGACATTTTTTAAGTCCCTCCATTAATGTGCTGAACAGATACAATCTTTTCGCCCAATTTAGTTCAATGTAAGTGGATTAAAGATCAATAAATAAACAAATCACAAATGGAAACCAGTATATTAGCCAATAAAACTCATGATTAGTAGCTTTCCTAAAATTTCTAAACACTACTTTCACAATTGACATAGACTGTTCTTGTCAACATTTTCATCAAATTTTTCTATATCCAAAATTTATTTGCTTCATCATTTGTAGGATTTTTCTTTCTCCAATGATGATACTAATTTATTTATGTACATTTAGTTCATGTGATTTTGCATTCTTAGCCAAGGCTTTATTTCCTCTTATTTTATTTTTTTGTTCTTTTCTAAAACTGCAATAATTTCAAGTTTTTAATATTATTATTTTCCAAAATAAATATGATATTCAAGGAACAGTCTGCTCAGTAGTGGAGAGAGGGAGACAATTACCTTTTCTTGGTTCATGACATGATGCCTTTTCAACCCCAAACAGCACAGAAATTCTTTTCTGGCAGCATGGAATGAAAATCTACATTTAATTTTCCATCCACAATCACTTTTCCCTTCACCCCTGTCTCCTTTGGATGTCAAGACAATGCAGAGAAATCTAACATACTTTTATTTATTCCTCATAGACTATAACCCACTTAACAAATTCCACTCTTCATACAGTTAGGAACATGTGTGTTGAATTTATATTTGTTTTCTTTTGCTTAACTCTTGTTTATAATTTAAAACAGCATTAATATAGTTAGAAAAATATTGTGGCTGAGTACACAGTAGGCTCTGCTATGCATGTTGAATTAAAAATATTAACATGTGGATTTCTTTTCATCTTGATCTTTCATGAAAATACTAAATTACAATTTATGTGGCATAAGCTATTCTGATCACTTAAGTATATTTTATCTTATACTATGTGGTATTTCTTAATTTTAACAGTAATGTACATTCATTAAACAAATCAGAAAATATAAAAAATATACACTAACATACACATAAAAATACAAATAACAAGATGCTAAATATATATGTGTATGTACCAAATATGTATAATATGTATACATATAACCGTAGTCATCAGTTTAAACACATATGCATATATGTAAATTATAGATACAATTGACCCTTGAACAACATTGGAGTTAGAACTGCCCACCTCCTGCACAGTCAAAAGTCTATGTATAACTTTTGATTTCACAAAGTCTTAACTACTAATAGCCTCCTATTGACTGGAAGTCTGACCAATAACATAGTCAATCAGCACATATTTTGCATGTTATATCTATTATATATAACATTGTTACAACAAAGTAACTAGAGAAAAGAAAATGTTACTATGGAAATTATAAGGAAGAGGAAATATACTATAACTTAGGTGGAAGTGGATCATCATAAAAGTCTTCATCCTTGTTGTTTTCATGCTGAGTGGGCTGAAGAGGAGGAAGTGGAGGAATTGGTCTTGCTGTCTCAGGGATGGTAGAGGCAGAAGAAAATCCAGAACTAAGTGGTTCAAAAATAAGTAAAGTTCAAACCTGTGCTGTGCCAGGGCCAACTATAATTGCAATCAAGCAATACATACAAGTAAGAATCTAGCATCTTTGTATACGATTGTTCTTTCATGTACTTAATGCTTAACTATTAGTTTCTCAATGTTTCTGTTACATAGAAAAGATCTAAACATTCTCTCACGGGGAAGCAAAATGACATAGTACTCAGTGTCTCCATCGTTTAACACTCCAGTGGTGACCTTGTGGTCCATTTCTCAGACTCTTCCCTCTCAAGAATCTCTGAGGATTGACTATCACAGCTCAAACTCTCCTCTTTTTTCTCCCATCGTGGAAGCAGAAATGCTAATCTCTTGCACAGCTAGGAATGACTTTATGATATTGTTCTGGCCAATGGTCTTAAGCAGAATTTTCTAAATGGGGCTTCTAAGAGATGATTTCACAACTGCCACAACATTTAACATGAAAAAGATTCTTCACAGCAGGTGTTTGCAGGCTGTGAAGTAATCGAAACTTTAAGACACTACTTGTGGGACTTTAAATTCGTAAAGCTTCTTTGGAAAATTGGCGCCATCTACTAATGTTTAGCACATCCTATGAATTTTCCATTCCCAATGGATATGAATACGTGTGTGCTCCAAAACAAAAACACATAAGCATATTTATAGCACAATTTGCAGTCCAGTATAGGAAACAGCCCAAACATGCATCAACAGAGAAATGTGTAAATTACGAATAATCACAAAATAGAATCCTGTATTACAATGAGAATGAACGAGATACAACTATGCCAATTAAAAGGATAAATATTACAAATGCAAAATTTAGTGAAATATTTCAGCCACAAAAGAATACTAAATGTATAATTCTGTTTATATAAAGTTCAAAAGTGGTAAAAACTAACCTGGGGTGTTTAGAAGCCAAGATAGTGGTTATCTTTGTCTGGAGTGGCATGGGGACTTCCTAGTGCTGGTATGGTTTCAATTCTTAACCTGGGTGTTGGTTACACAGGTGTATTCAAACTATGGGCATTCAACTATTTGTGTACTTAGAATTGGCATGTATGTTATTCGTCAAATAAGCTTACTAATAGAGAGACAGAGAGAAAGAAAGAGAGAGAGAGAACTTGGCTAGCACAAGTCCTACCACCTTATTTCCAGCTGAAACACAGGTGTGAGTTATGGATGTACAACACGCTTACTGAAACCATGAGTTTAAAACCTGTAAACTAAGATACCAGTGTGGAAAGACAGAAAGTACCCCTGTCCCCAGTGACATCACTGATTAACTGTGCCAACTCTGGATGTTTATTTCCAGACTTCATGTTGCCTGAGACAAATGAACACTTGACATGTTTTAGATATTATTCTAACATGAAAATGTTATATTTTTTCTTGTCTACTATCAAATGCAATTCCTAGCGAATACACATTTGTTAGCCATTTCCCTCCATTCTGGCAGTCCCAGCACATGTAAGTTCATTCCAAATCATTAAACGTGGCCATTTTTAGTAATCCAAGAAAACCTATTTGTTTAGGGAAGTCAGTTTTCTGATGAAAGGATCATGAGTCTTCTCAAAAAACTTGCAAAAATTGAACTAATTGAATTTTGTTTCATGTCTAAGTATCATTGTGTTTTGTATTTAAGGAGCTACATGTGATTTCTGTTTCCTCCAGTAGGTAGTTAAAGCCTTCAGCTTGAAAACTGCATGAATGTATCACTATGCATCTTTAATTAAATAGGAATAAGCTACAATCTGGTTAAATCCCTTCTCAAAGTTGACTTTTATCTGGTAGACCTCAAAGAGTTCTGGGAACCCCAATCAGAAATTCTTGCTCTTGCCGACTGGGTTAGGGTGCAGTGGCATCATCATAGCTCACTGCAACCTCAACCCCCTGGGCTCAAGCGATCCTCCTGCCTCAGCCTCTCGCGTAGCTGGGACTACAGCACACACCACTGCACCTGGCTAATTTTTCTATTTTTGGTAGAGATAGGGTCTCACTCTTGCTCAGGCTGGTCATGTATTCATGGCCTTTGATACTGTTTTTTATTGCTAGTGAAAATGCTCTTTGCTTGCTCATTCACAGATTATATTTTTTAAAATTAATTTTTCATACTTTGCCCTCTGAAACTAGATTTTGGTAATTAAATATGGTTATACTAAGAATTAGTAGTCAGTGTATATCTCATTCATGGCCCCTAAAAATCATAATTATCTGATGCATGACATAGAATACATTCCAGCAAATGCCAGACTATTATAAATAAAGGGCCTGGGTTGTCACAGATTACAGTATAATTATATCTTAATTCTAGAAGCACAAGTCTATATCTTAAGTATTATTTAAGCAAAAAAGGAATGAGAAATAAGGTCACATAACAGAAAAGTAGCATGTATTTTTTAACTAATTGTTTAAAATAAATTACTGGGGAAGTCATTCAGTTGCATACACTCTGAAAATACATACAATAAAATAGATTACTATGGAAGGGAGGAGAAACATATAGCTCAATGTGATACTCTAAAATAACATCCATTTCTTACTTTATATTCAAGTTTAATATTCAATGTGTGAAAAATAATATAAATAAGCGATTTTTAGGAATTCTAGATGTATCAGCAATTGAAAAATCCAACGCAAAATAATGTTCTTAAATGTTACATGTTTCAGCGTTCTTTTAAAACTTTCTAAACTTGATATTTGAGCAAAAATGCAGTGCCAAGTCAATGCTATTATGTCTTTTTCAATTTTTAGAATAATCCATGAATAGGTAATTTGCAAAATCTTATTTTTCCCTATCCATAGGAAATGTTTCATGCATATCTTATTTCACAGTAGTAAATGCAAAACTTTAATGATACATGAAAATTATTTGAAAGCATAAACTGAAAGCATGACACGAGTAGATTCGTATCAACACTATTAGAAAACTAATAGAAATCATTGCTACAGGTCTCTCAACCAAAATTAGTTTGTTTCATAAATTTTTTCCAGAATCCCTTTTGTACAGATTTTTGTTAGTAGCTTAATAGATAGAGAACATTGTTCAGGAGGAAAATGGCCACTTTGGAACTCCTACTCAGACTAACTATTTACAAATCTGCCAACCTGGCATTAATTATTATAGAGTAAATGCAAACCAGAAATCCAAAGCCTATCTTCTTGTGCACAAAAATATTTGCAATAAGACTTTCAGCAGAGAAGTTGGCTAGTATATCCAAGAAAAATGAGATGTATGCACAGTGTTTTACTGCATTATACAGTAATCCCTCCACAAAAATAAAAAGATCTGCAATAGAAGAAATCACAGTTTTTGAAAGTCTTCTTTAATTATATGCCTTATGTCATTTTTATGTTACCCATATTATGAAGCAGTCTATATATTACAAAAAATGTATACTTCATACTTATAAGTAAATATAGTCAGTTCTACAAATTCCATTTTACAGTAGTAATAAATGCCTACATGATTTATAGAGCATATATGAAGTAAGTAAACCCCAAAGAAATCACTTAAAATCCTATATTCAAACCTGTATTTTTAAAAGACTGCAGTTACCTATTAATATTCTTATCTTAATTTGATTTTTTCTTTCTTTCTTTCTTTATTTTTTTTTTTTTTGCTTTAGGAAATTGAATGTGAGAGTATATGGCCTTATGAGCTTTTTCTAGAACCACCATCATATACAACACACTTACAACAATCAACTCCCAGTACCATCTGCAAGAAAACTGCTTAGGGAGAGCTAAAAAGTTTTAATTTCCCAATGCCGCTATCAAACTGCAGCTGGAGGAGAAACCCCGAGCCTTTGTAAAGCTACTCAGCTTGCTTTTGTTTCCAGGCGTTGGCATAACCTACTATTCAAGGGAGGTGAACATAGTACCATGAACGTGAAGTTGCCTTTTATGGCTCTCTCCTGCCTTTAAGCACAATTAAAAATCAACAAACTTCCATATATGCTAAGAGATGTAATAGACTGGCATAGGCGCATGGTGCTTCATTCCAGATTTTGCATACTTATGCTAAGAATTATCAACCAAACAATATGTGGGAGTTTGTTTTGTAATTTAATTTTAAAGGATGTTTAACAGAGGGTTGCTTCTGCATCCCCCGTATGCCTAGCATTCAATCTGTTGTCATGTCTGGTAGATATTATCTCTAAAATAACTTCTCTCCACTTTCAGTAGCACAATACCAGACATTTTGAAATCACTCCCTATATCAGTTTGCTAGGACGGTTATAACAAAGTACCATAGACAAAGTGACTTAAACAACAACAATGTATTCTCTCATGTTTCTGCAGCTGGAAGTCCAAGATCAAGGTGTGGACAGGTTTGGTTTCCTCTTCTTTCTTCGTCTTGTAGATGGCTGCCTTCTTGCTGTGTCCTCACATGGTCTTTCCTCTGTGTGTGTGTACTTTTGGTATATATTTTTTGTGATTCCAAATTTCCTCTAATTATAAGGACACTGGTCCAATTGTATTAGGGTCTACTCTAATAGCCTTATTTTAACGTAAGCTCCTCTTTATTGGCCCTATCTCCAAACATGGTCACATTCTAAGGTACTATAAAGGCCAGGGCTTCAACATATGCATTTTGGGAGAACACAATTCAACCCATAACATGCCCAAATTTTCTCTTTAAACTACTTTTCCAGCTATACCTTTCTATTTCCATCAAGTATGTTCCTGACTACATCATTCTTTTCCTGAATATCTTCCCATGAATCTACTATCTCCAAAAAGAAGTCCAAATTTATAGCCTGGCATTCATGCCCTTTATTAGCCAACTGCAACGTTACTTTTACATTATGATCTGCCAGAAAACTAAAAGTATGGGTCTTGCCTCTACCCAGGAAGAAACATCCTACCTTCATGAATCTGCTTATCACTGCTTCCAACACAAATGCTAAGCCCTAGACCAAACATTACTTAATCCTTCTTTGTAGGAGACATCTATCAACTCACGAGCAACATCTATACCCTCATACTTTGCTAAAAGTCTCCTATATCTGTAATTCTACTCAAAATCCCAAGAGAGTTTGTAGACCTCCTCCACCCTCTCTCTTAATCCATGCAGTTAAGGTGAACTGACCACAAACTTTCTGATCTCACATGTGGGCCCATGACCCAGGTCTGGCCAATGACTATATCCCAACCTCCAGGCATTGCTTAAAGAACATTCCTTATCTTACTGTTACTCAGATTTCTGCTGGAATGCCAAGGAAAGAGAAGCTTTTTTATAGTTAGGGTTTTTAAATCAGCAAAAATAAAACAAAGGCTACTAGCACTTTGTCACCCAGCATGATAAATAAAAACAAACCAGTCTCTGGGAATAGTTTATTTAAACTGCAAAACATCAGTGATTCAGAGCAATTTTCAGTATTACCAAGGAGAATATGCTATTATAAAGCCATGACTAACAGCATACTTTAGATCAGAACAATAGAGACAATGGAATCATATCATTAAGGTATTAAGGAAAAATAACTGTCTACTTAGAATTCTATACCAAGCCAAAGCAAGAGTAAGAAATAAAATTAAGAACTTGCCATACATATAATATCCAAGATAATTTAGTACACTCAGACTTGAAGAACCACTAAAAGATGTGCTTTATCCAGAAGAAATGATTCACAAGTTAAAGGAAAGATAATGGGGGAAAATGAATTCAATAAAATATGTTCATAAATCTAATGAATGTGGAATTAAAATTATATCAATAACAGGTATAGTGGTGATGGCAAGATTGCCCTGAATTAAAGTATGCTAGTGTGTTATTTTATGCACAAAAATTATAGAGAAAATAAATAATAATTACCTTATTTCTGAAAATGTGCTGTTAGCTACGCATAAAATAATTCGTGCGTTGCTGATGTGAATGTAAACTGATACAACCACTTGGGAAAATCATTTAGCAACATCTACTAACACTGAACATAGGTATATCCTATGATCTAGAATTTTCTAGGTATACATCCTACAGGAATACATACCTTTTTAAATCAAAGAAATGCATAATAATATTCATAGCAGCACTGTTTATATCCAAAAACTGGAAATAAGCCTAATATCCATCTATAGTGAAATGGATAAACAAATTGTGACATATTTATATAAGAGAATATTATACAACAATGAGAATAAATAAACCAATAATAAACCCAATAGTGTGAATGAATCTCACAGACATTATGTTAGGCAAAAGAAGTAGGACACCAAAGAGCACATGCTAAAAGATTCTTTTATATAAAGTTCAATATTAAGTCAATCTATGGAGTTAGAAGTTCAGAGTGGTGTTATCTTGGGGAGGCAGGTAGAAGCTGGAAGGGAGCACAAAATAGCTTCTGGTGCTCTAGGAATACTCAGTTTCTTTACCTGGGTGCTGGTTACACATATATGTTCACCTCATGAATGTAACTGCTGTTTCACTTATTCTAGATGTATGTTATACAAAAATGTGCTTTATGTTAAAAAAGCAAAAACATATAGAAATAATCATTAAAAATATAATGAAATTTGAAACTTCCAAGCCAGGTGAAGAAAAAGGGGTTTAGAAAAAATTTTATCAATGCAATTGAAATCATGTAAATAAGCAAAGCAAATAAAATATTTTGTGAAAGGTAGTAATAATTTATTCATTTATCCAGAAAATATTTACAGAGCACTTCTTAAGTTCCTGGCATGGTTCAAAACACAGGATATAGAATTGAGCAAAACAGATAACACTGCCTGCCTTAGTGGAGCTTACAGCCTCGTGAAGGGAGGACAATGCAAATAAATGAGAGATACAGTAAATTAGATAAAGAAATTGCTATGAAAAAACATCATGGCAAGTGGGTAGAAAGTGCCAGAGGGAAGCAGAATCTATAATAGTGTGGCTAGGGAAAAAAATTCACTAAGAAAGTGACATTATAAAAAGACTTAAAGAACTAAAGTTTGAATCTATAAAATAAAAATATCAGATAGAATAAACAGCAGGTGCAAAAATAATGAATCGGTAGATAATGAGTTGGGCAGATCCAAAAGACAGCAAGGAGGCCAATGTGGCTGAGCAGAGCAAGGAGGGAGGAGTGTGAAGGAGAGTGAGAATGAAAATTAGGTCACATGGAGCCTTGTAAAGGAAGTCGCTGAGAGAACGTATGTGGGGAGTAAGGAAAATGAAAGATGACTCTTAAGGTTTTTAGCCTAAGGAAATGGGAAATGGAATTACCACTAACCGAGATGGGAAATTCTGTGGGAAACACAATATATAAGTAATAACAATAAGTATAAATGGATTAAAATCACGTGTTAAAAGAAAGGGCTAATGGATTTATTCATTTGACACATAGCACTACAATATTCTTATATGAATGTATATATACTTTTTAATAAAATAATTTTTGTTAAAGTAACTCTTTCTTTTAAATGTCAAGTTTCTTGCAATTTTCTAGGAAGGTCTCTTGAGGTAAAGAGACATTTTATAACACTTTAATATATGTAAAAATGTAGTGTATCTTGTAAAAGTCTAAAGGAAATTTAGGGGGCAGACATCTGTAACATCCACTCCTGGACAGTCGACTAGATCTTGTTATATCAGAACAAGAGATAATCATAATTTCTCATAGATATAGATACTTACAATTTCCTCATGATGCATGTATGGACATATTTGTGTGTGTGTGTGTGTGTATACACACATTTACATGAACAGACACAGAAATACACTACAGGTGGACCACAGCAAGGATAAAAGGTGCCACTAAACCCAAACCATCAATTTCCCGGGCCCTTTACCTAGGGACTCTCAGACACAAGTGGATGAGAAATACTCTGTATTGGTGAAAGCTCTGTTAGTTGCATTTAATAACAATACAACTTAAAAGTGGTAGTTGCATTCAATAGCAATAAAACTTAAGAGTGAGAATTTCAAGGCTGAAATTGTTTAAGTCAGGGCTTGATACATGGCCTGACATAATGTCAGCAGGATGGTGTCTTTTCTTTTCTCTTTATCAGTTCTACTTTCCTCCATCCTTTAGCATGCAGCTCTTCAAAACATCAAAGATGACAACCAGCATCTATCTTCACACTTACTTCTACTAACTTAAAAATCCAAAAAAGAGGGAACATGCCTCCCACCCCCACCCCTTAATAGTTACAAGTACATATCTGTGAGAATGTTTCATTAGTCTCAGTAAGGTCATGTTCCTATTTCTAAGCAAATAAGTCTGGCTAATGAAATAAAGTAATCTGATTGGCTAGGTCTAGTTATGTGCCCCACTAGAGTTAAAGGATTGAATTGACTCCACCTAAACAACACATACTGAGAGTATGTAAGAGTTGGTTTCACAAAGAAAAGCAGGATGTTTTCTATGATGAAGTAGGGGGTAGGGGGAGGATTGACACTAGGAAGATTCAAACAAAGAGATGTCCACTTTATCACATCTTGATCATTTTGTCATAAGCCCAAGGTAAATAATAAGATAGGAAGGCCATAGACCATTCAGCTCAGCAAGATTCCACCCTATGTCTCTTCCCAAATGGCACTAGCTCTTAGCATTCTTGCATTCTGGGTCTAGCTTACCACTCACAAATACAAGCTTCCAAACATTAAGCATAATCAGTAACAGATGCATCAGAAATGCTAGACTGTAAGCTCCAAAGGGAATTGCTCTAACTTACCTTTCCTCAGTATACTTTTCAAGGTGATCACATAGGCTTCCAAGATGATTCAGGGTAAGAGATCAGTATAAGACTCTAAAATACTGTGTTAAAATTACATATATATGTTTGTCTATCCAAATGTAATAACAATATATGTAAATGGGTATATGTGTGTATGTGCGCATGAAGTCTGTGACTATATAATATATATACGCATACGTATATATTTGTGTGTGTGTATATATATATGTATACACACACACACACACACACAGACACACATACCACTCTATCCCTAGCACCTAACACACAGTTTGAAAAACAGCAGTAACTGAATAAATATCTGACAAGTGAGCAAACAAATGAATAAGAGAAATCAAGGCCAAATATCGTTCCTTGAGTGATCTCTCCAAGTCATGTAGGTGATATAAGTACATAGGAAAACAAATTTTAAAGTTTACTTTGGAAGGTTATAGAGCTCCATATTACTAACTCAAACCCTGACTCAGCTGACAAGATATTGTAAATAAATCAACTTAAAGATTTTCTCTTTTTTTTCCACTTAGGGAACACAGTGGTAAACAAAAACATTTATCAAATACAGAGCCATAAATATCTAGGTAGCTATATTTTGCATTAATGACTCAATCCAACCTTATCATTATAATGCTTGAATAAGTTCAACAGGAACATAGAATTTATAAAAAGGCAGAAAAGAAATAGCAAAACAATATAGATGAATAGTATGTCCTTTGCTAATTATATTTCTTACCTGGGCCACATGAAAGACAATAACATACAGGAAAATACACATCTGCCAACTGTTCCAAAGTATAGTACATTGCCATCACTTCCAACAAGGAATTGCAGCGGAAAAATCTAGATTTACTCTGCTTCCTTGTAAGATGTGAGTTACTTAATTTAATACTTGTTTTTTATGAAATCTTATTTATTATCTTTCCTTATTTCTTTGTAGATTAGCTTTGATTATCCATAAATTTATATTGAGAATTATTAAACTAGACATAGACATTAATGTGGTATTTAAGTAATAAAAAGAATTATCTCATTCCTTTAGTTTCTATCCCTATCGATCATTAACTCAGAGTTTATGTCCATTTGTCTCATTTATTAATACTACTGGCTCCATTAAACTTCTTTTCTCCATGGAGTTTTAGAAGATTATAAAATCTGAAATATCAGAATAGCCTAAAATATATAAAATATTACAATTTGCCATGAGTAGAATTCCAAATTTATAAAGAGGCAAAAAAAAAAAAAATGTATGTGTGTTTGTGTGTGAGGAGGAGTGCATAAGAAAAAGAAAAAGAAACTGAGTCCATATATATTTTCTGGAAGGAAATATTTAAAAAAATCAATTCTAGATAATGAAATTTTATATAAAAGGAAAAATATGTATACTTTCTTCTTTTATTTTTTCCTCTTTTATTGTTACAATAAATATTAACCATGGTATTAAGAGGACAATATTTCTAAACAACATATGTAGCATCTCTTTCTAAATAACTTCTTCATTAAAAAATATATTTCATTAATTTTATTTTTTATGCTGTAGTTAATATATTACTTAGAAGTAAAATGATCAAAAGACAAAACATGGTGATAGAGGATAATGGACAAGAAGATAAACTGAAAAACAAAACTGTATTATAAAAACAAAAGAAATATTCCTATCGTTGGGATACCAGAAAGAAAGGAGAAAGAGATTGAGGCTGAAAAAGTATTTAAAGAAATAATGGCTGAAAACTTCACAAGTTAGGTGAAAGATAAACCTACAGACCTAAGAAGTTAAGTGAACACCAATCAGGATAAATCTAAAGAAACATATGCCAAGACACACTGTAATTATACTTTAAAAATTGAAGATAAAGAAAAGATCTTAAAAGCAGCCAGAAATGATAAATGCATTCCCCTAAGTGACCTTTAAGGGACACTAAATTGAATAACAGAGATTTCTCTTCTGAAACCGTGAAGTCCAAAAGGAAGTGGCACAATATTTTGCAAGCATGGAAAGAAAAGACCTGTCAATAATTTGTTCTATATCTGTTGAAACTACTCTTTAGTAATGAAGGGGAAATAAAACTACTATCAAATAAAAGAAAAGAAAATTTGTTGTTGACAGATCTATCTTTAAAGTCTTGTTAGAGAAAGTTTTTCAAGCAGAAAAAGAATGATAAAGGAAGGAAACTTGGAGCACAAGAAAAGAAGAAGGAACAACAGAAAGAAAATTATGGGCACATGTAATAGACTATCCTCTTCCTTATGAGTTATATAAATCATATTTGGGATGCAAGGAAACATTATAACGTCATCTGATACCCAAGAGAATGACATTTAAAAGTGGTAAATCACCTAAATGGAGCCACAACATATTAAACATTATGGGACACAGTTAAAGGAGCGCTGAGAGGAAAATTTATAGCACTAAGTGCTTATATTAAAAATGAGTAAAGCTTTCAAGCTAATAACCTAAGTTCCTACCTTAGAAGATTAGAAAAAGTAGATCAAAGTAAACCTAAAGCAAGAAGAAGAAAGGATATAATAAAGAACATCAATAAAGCAAAAAGCCAGTTCTTTAAAAAAAAACTTAATAAAATTGAGAAACCTCTAGTAAGAATTATTAAAATAAAAAGAAAGAAGGCACAATTCAACAATATCAGAAATGAAATAGGGAATATCATCACAGAGCATGCAGCCATCAAACAGATAATAAAGGAATACTGCAAATGACTCTTGTGCCCATGATTTTAAAAACTTAGGATAAATGTGCCAATTATTCAAAAGTTTGTAAACTGCCAAAATTCAACCTAGATGAAACAGACAATCTGAACAACGCTTCAGACAAGTTGAGTTCGTGATTTTAAAAACTTCCCCAAAAAGAGATTACCATGCCCAGATTGTATCAGCAGAGAATTCTACCAAATATTAAAAGAATCAGCATGAATTTTCATAATTTCTTCTATAAAATAGGAGAGATTACTTAACGACTCGTTGTATGAGACCAGCATTATTCTCGTACCAAACCAGACAAAGACATACCACCTCCTAAAGAAAACACCAAAAAATCTACAACACCTCCAAAAAAAAAAAAAAATTATAGACCAATATCCCGAATCTCCATTGAACTTAGGCTCCAAGACTATATTAGAAAACCAAATCCCATAATATATAAACAGAATTATGCAACATGACCAAATGGGATTTATTCCAGGTAGAAAGGGCTGTTTAATATTCAAAAATCACTTAGTGAAATTCACTATATCAAAAAGCCGAAGAAGAAAGCATTATATTTCCATATCAATTAACTTAAAATAAATACTTGGCAAAATTTAATACCCATTCATGCCAAAAACTCTCAGAAAAATAGCACTAGAGGGGAAGGAACTTCCTTAACTTGATAAGTGGCATCTACAAAAAACATGCAGTTAACATTACGCTTAACTGTGAAAGACTGAATGCTTCCTCTCTAAGACTGAGTGCAAGGGAAAGACACCTGCTCTCATCACTATTATTTAACATAGTAATGGAAGAGATAGATAAAAGGGTCAATGGAACAGAACAAAGGGCCAGAAATAGACGCTAGCAAAAAAGCTTGGCTAACCTTTAACAAAGTGCAAACACAATTCAATGGAGGAGGGTTAGCCATTTCAAAAGATGGTGGCAGAGCAAAAGGAAAACATCAGACAAAAAAATTATAATAATAGCCAATTTTGATCTAAACCTTACAATTTATGCAAAAACAAACTAAAAATGTGTCATAGAGTTAAAAAAAAAACTTTTAGAATTAAAATCATAGAAGAAATCTTTGGGATGTAGGCTAGGCAAAGAGCCAAGAGTCCTTAGACTTGACATGAAAATCATGACCCATACAAGGAAAACTTGAGAAATTTGACCTCATCAAAATTAAAACACTTGCTTTGTGGAAGTCCATTGGAGGAGAATAAAAAGACAAGCTATAAGATAGGAATAAATATTTGTAAACCACATATCTGACCAAGGACTAATACCAAGAATATATAAAGAACTCTCAAAACTTAACAGGGCAAAAAAAAAAATCCAATTAGAAAATGGACAAAGGATGTTACAGACCAAAGAGGATGTTCAGAGTTCATAAAAGGCAGATCCAACCACACCCGAATGTCCTAATCAAAATAAAGTGTGCTGGTACCTCTTTTAGCTTGGAGGATAAACCCTCACTTCCAAATCCTGAGTCACTATCTTAGAGAGAGGCATCTTCAAGTCTACGTTGGGTTCCGTAGCAATCAGGAGCAATACCACCCTTCAAAGTCAGACAGGAATAGTCCTTATCTTGGATCCTATGTTTTACAGGATGCTTTTCTGTTTCTCCTCTAGCCATATCTTTCCCTACAGGGTAAAGAGTCCAGAGGATTAAAGAGATATGCCTATCTGTAGAATACATGCCCCTGTTTTAGAGTATGCTCTTGGTACTTGGGCCCGTTGGAACAATTCCGAGGTATATGTAGGCTTCTTCCCTGCTGTATCCTGAAGGCAGACTCCACAGACAACATGCACCTGGGTTCCCAGAGTGGCCAAGGCTGCTATTCCCAAAGCTGTGGACAAAGCATCAGAATCCCATGTATGCATGCAACACCTCTCATAGTTCTGGACAGAGCCTGAGATAGAAAGAGAAGGGGGACAGGCTGCAGGCCACGTTTAGGTTCTCTCTGTACCACCATGTTTCAGGAAGGGAGTTTTCAAATAATCCAAGAAGCATTTAAAATTTGAAACTGGAATTCCTGGTGATTATGAAGGAATATTTATCCAGCTAAAAGAAAGAACATTACATTGAGATTTTATTAGCTTTATTTTATAACTTTTAAATATTCAGAACTATGGTAAGTGGACCTCTTGGTATACAGTGTAAAGGACTCTTGCCCTGAGCCCTTTAAATATGAGTGACAAGCCCAGGCAGCAGGCATCTGCTATATTCCCTTGACACAGGGACAAAGGGATCAATTTGAAATACTATAACTATGATAACCCTTCCAGCAAATCCTCATAGGGTTCCAGTCTGTAATTCTAGATTTGGAGATTCTAGACAGGAAAGAAGGATATGGTCTTCTGAGTTCAATAGTCTACAGATCCAGTTGCAATAAAAACCATAATGATCACCATGTACCAGGGATCATATTAAGTGCTTTTCATGAATTACATTATGTCATCCTCACAAGAACTATGGAAGTGAGGTGCAATTAGCCTCATCATGCAGGTGAGGAAGCCAAGACTCAAGGTATGCTCCAGATCCTGTAGCTAGAAAAAGACAGAGTATGGTCTGTCTTATTCCAAGGCTAGTGCTCAAAACTACCACTCTTCATGCTGGTAGATCTACTCCGGAGGTGTTTAGGTGTCACATTCCCCTGACTGCTAGAACAGAGGACAAGTTTTCTTTGAAAGGGTCACAGTACTCTAGGAAGACATCTGCATCAGGCTCGATGCCAAATATCTATTCCAACTCTATGAGTTTATCAACTTAGCCTATTAGCCACTACTGAATTTTTATCTTATTATTTAAAAAAAAAAGTTATTTCTAAGATATTTTCAGTTCCTGGCATTGAATGCAAGAAAAAAGAATCAGTGAATCAAGGCTTTAGAATATATCAGAAGAAAGATATGAACCAAAAATTGGATTTATTGATATTAAAGGGAGAAAATCTTGAAGGAAAACATAAGGAAACTCCATGGGGACTATGAGTCTACAACCTAGTCTGACGGTTTTATGTTGCACCATAATTTAATATAATGGAGAAATGCAAGCTCCAAAGTATTCATATTAAAGTATTCATGAATAAAATCATCTTCATTTCAGCTGGTCACATATACTATTCAAATTATTTTATGGCCCTCCAATGGTAAGAGTGGCAAGGATTGGATGATATTAAGTTGATTTAAAAGCAACTGCTTAAATTGCTTAAGCTTTAAATAATTCTTATTTTGTGAGAACTGGAAACCACTGATGAGTAAATCAAGGAAGGAAGACATTTACAAAAGCATGAAACATCGCTCAGAAATGATCATCTTCTAGTTAACACTTCATGTAACAATTTCAGCTGCTCAGTGAGTTGGCTGAATGGTTTAGTGCAATATTTTGTTAATTTTAGACAGAAAATGATATATTTAACACTAAAATGTTAGCGCTGTCTAAATGTCCCACCATCTCCAGCTTGGAAGCACATGCCTACTAATCTTCCAAGAAAAATGCTTGTATTAATTTACCATTGAACAAATGACACAGTCCTATGAAAGAAAGCCAAAACTTTTCTTTTCTATCTTTGCTTTTCAGATAGAATAATATTGTGCCGTATCATCTAGTCTCATTACTCACATAACATTTTTTTTTCCAGTACAAAAATGCAAAAATAAATAAGTTTCTTTCTGAGCTGGCATCCTCACCACAGCAGATAGACTTCTAATACACTGTAAAATCACAAACTGCCCAGTATAATAAAGTTCTTTGCCAGATAATATTATCTTTTGCCTACTTATTTCTTCCATCTTTCATTCATGGAATTTTATATTATTTTCACATTGTATACAATAAGCCAGTCACACTTCATAACTAAACTATCTTTGCCCTTGACAAATCCATTAAGCAAAAAAAAAAAAAGTTAGACCCTGGCTTTAAGGTGGCTGATATTTGTTCTTTTGTATATAATGCATATGTGAGTTTCAGCCACAAACAGGTTTACTTGAATTTAAATCTTTTGTCCATTTTATTTTATATTCTATTGATTTTAGACAGAAAGTATGTAAAAGAAACTTATAAGCTTAAATATATACATATATATATACATAAATTCTTTTAGTTTGCCAAACTATCCTGTGAAAATATTTTTCTCTCAAAATCCCAAAGTAAATTTTTAAATTCTCATTTGCCCTTAATAATTCTCTCATCTGTCTTCCAAAAACCCTTCTATTTAAATCATTTAACACATACCTCTAACATTAATATATACATACTACCAAACATAAATACATACATGTCTAAACATATACATACACTATACATACACATGCAATTTATAACAGAGAACCCTGCCTTCTCATTTCCAAAAGCAACTCATTCCAAATGTATTTTCAGTTTACATTAACAAAGGTTTTTTTTTTTTTTTCGACTAAAGCCAAACAAAGCACAAGACAATAAATTTAGAGTCCCCTGCTTGTACTCCCAAAAATTACCCCTGAAAGATGGCAATGAGGTTTTTACTCCTCTAGAGAAAGAAACCAATCTCCAAAATAATGTCCTAGGAAATAGCTTTTCCCTGAGATTTTCTTCTTTATTTTTATAAAGAAAAAAATACAAATAGAAAAGGCATGAGCAAATCAAACGGTAAGAAGCCTCCACATTAGCCACACTTTCTTTTCCTGCTTATAAAAGAAAAATAGTTTTATCTTATGCTGTCAATACTGCAGAATATTAATAAGGGCACTTATTCACCCTCATATTTTTCTACATTTCTTTCCCACAACGAAGATTGTTTTTAGTGAACATAAAAAGGGGAGGAAGAAACCTCGAAATCAAAATAACTGAATTTCTATGTTTAAGATAAATTCAAAGCTCCAACGAATTCCTCTAAGATTAATTTATGTTAGGAAAAGCCAATTAATTAATCTCAATTGAAAATGTAAACATCTATCACAGACAACATGTTCCCTGTTTGTGAATAGGTAATACGAGGCAGATCTCGCAACAAATATAGCTCCATTTAAATCTTGGTCTAAAACCAGGAGAGAAAGACCGATGATCTTTCATTTCCATAAGATCCAGAAAATTTCAACTCTTTTTCTAATTGTCCACAAGTTTGGAAACTTGTTTTTAGTAGTTCTAAGATGATCAGATTCTGGGTTTGAAGTAAAACAATTTGAAATCAAGACCCAGTTGTTGACTGGGTAACAAAAAGTAAATTACTTAGTACTCTAGACCTGCTCCTCCTCTATAAAATGGGCATCACAGGGTTTTGTGAGGACTAAATGTTACCGCATGTGTAAAGTGCTTGCCGCCACCCATTCCTGGTTAATAGCACATGTCAATAAATGTCACTTGGACTACTGTTGCTGCTGAGGCCCTGAAACTTCTTTCTATCAGAAACTCAAAGACTCCATTGGATGTAGCCTGGAAGATGTACTTCTGGATAGGCCAAACCAGAACGTTAATTGCAAAGAAAAAAGAAACATGCTATTCTTCCACTGTGTTCAATACATGAACCTTCATGGACTTCACATCAGTTATGCAAAATAAGCACTAATGCAACCTTATTTCAGACAAGGAAACAGAGGTGAAAATGGTAACACAGCTCAGGAAAGGGCAGAGGTTGGACCCCATCTCCAAATATCCTAGAATTTCCTTTCCACAAGGCTAAAAGCACACACATTAAATTGGGGAGAAGGAAGGAAGAGCAATCAGACTGTCCTTTTCACCTGATTTATAGATGTGGAATAGTAAAATCGCTATTCCATGGTTGGTCTTCATAAACTTTGTGATGCAGGTGGACCTTGACGAGTCCCTAGGACAAATTCACATGTACCTGATTATCCTGAGGGATCTCTCAGATTCTTGTTAAATGCAACAGTCCTTGAGAAAATTTTATTACAAGAAGAGTTAGTTAACTGATATCTGAATGGGAGTGGCTGGCAGTATGGAAGGCAGAATTGGGAAGCAGGGGATTGGGGATGGACAACCAGAAATGAAAGAGAAGCCCAAGGTGGAGACAAAAAAAAAAAAAAAATCAAAAGATAAGATAATTCCCATGCACAGTCAGGCCTCCGTATCTATGGATTCTGCATCAGAGGATTCAATCAACCAAGGATGGGTGGTACTTAGAAAACAAAACTGATGCAACAATAAAAATAATACAAATAAAAAAGTGCAGTATAACAAGTATTTACATAGTATTTACATTGTATTAGGTATTATGAGTAATCTAGAGATCGTTTAAAGGATAAAGAAGGATGTGCATGGGTTATATCCAGATACCAAGGCCATTTTATATCAGGGACTTGATCATCAGAGGATTTTGGTATCTACAGAGGTCCTGGAACCAGTCACCAAGGGATAACTACATCGAATACTTACTAGGCAGAGATAAAACATTACCTACTTTATAATTCATCTTTAACTTGGCCATAGGAGCCCAACTATTAGCTATTGCTTATTATTGCTAACATCATTTTGTGAAATTACACTACTTCAGAGGATAGGAATTCTGCCTTCTAGTTACAGTTCTGCCATTTAGTACTTATGGGGTGTGGGGCAAATTACTACATACCTCTACCCTAGTTTCCTTGCTTGTAATAATTGCCTTTCTTCCTCACATGGTTGTTATGGAAGAAAGTGAGCTAGTAAGTTAAAGCACATGGGAAAATAAAAATAGTGCTAAGAGAGATGCAAATTATTGTTATGCAACAATTGCTGAAACAAATACTTAGCAAGCAAACCTTCATGCAAGGTGGTATTGTTTTTGCTATAGAATAACTAGGGAACCAAATGTTAATCTTGGCAGGAATAGCATGTAACAAAGTTATTGTTATTATTATTATTATTACCATTTATTCTGAATTCTTATATAGAATCAAAATATAGTGCTACCAAGATGGCATTCTAAGACTATTTTTACCAAGGTCCCAAATGAGTCGGTTCCTGAGCTTAATGCACTTGTTAAGCTGTATGGGCCCCTAGTTTCTGCTTCATATCATGCTGTCATGTGTGCATAAAGACTCACATTCCTCTCACTTTGGCTCTTAATTGATACGAACTTGCATCCAAAACTCTGGCTTATGGAAACCTTGAAGAGATCTCATTGGAAAGTGTAGTGTTGGCACAGCCTTTCATATTCACAAAGATTTTTTATCATTGCTACTGAGTTCTAGCCTAAAAGAATAATTGGGAAGGAGATCTATTTCTACAATCCCAAGGAAAAGTATAATTAACTGCTGCCAAACTGTGGCTGCTACTGTAGTCTGCAGGGAAGACTACAGTGAGTCGCTTGGACCACATCAGTGTATCTCATTTATCAAGGAAGTGAATTCTTCTTCAAAGTATCTTAATCATGAAATTATAAAGCAACTCCTGCTCAAGTCTTCTGTGTAGGCTCCCATCAGCCTACCACTTCTCTTGTCAGTTATATTGCTCAGCTATGCAACAAGCCTTCATTGTCCAAATCTCTTCCCCTCAAAAGCAAGCATTAAAAAAAAAAGTTCTAAAATTTGAACCTATTCACTTTTATTTCCTTCTGATAATTTCTTTTATTTGTATTGCCATTGTCTTTGGCAATCACTGCACTTCTTTTTATCTGTCACCTTTTGTGGACTCTGCTTGCTTACTTCCATGAACAACATTAGGGGGAAAAAAAAGTAAAGCTGAATTTCGTGGTGGGTCAATGAGGATTTGAATATTTTATTT
>VSMD01101363.1:0-13031 GCA_008750895.1 Mirza zaza | reverse complement strand
TGGCTCAAGCCTGTAATCCTAGCTCTCTGGGAGGCCGAGGTGGGCGGATCGTTTGAGCTCAGGAGTTCGAGACCAGCCTGAGCAAGAGCGAGACCCCATCTCTACTATAAATAGAAAGAAATTAATTGGCCAACTAATATATATAGAAAAAATTAGCCGGGCATGGTGGCACATGCCTGTAGTCCCAGCTACTCGGGAGGCTGAGGCAGCAGGATTGCTTGAGCCCAGGAGTTTGAGGTTGCTGTGAGCTAGGCTGACGCCACGGCACTCACTCTAGCCTAGGCAATAAAGTGAGACTCTGTCTCAAAAAAAAAAAAAAAAAAAAAAAAAAAAAAAAAAGAAATTTAACAAGTAAGGATCTTTCTCAGGACAATTTTCCTTTGACCCATTATACCAAAACATCTTCCACCCTAACCAAGAAGTTCCACAAAAAAGCAGCTCTGTCAGTAAAAGTTCATATCATATCCACTGCCCTTTGGATCCTGCCACTTCACCCTCAGACTCCCTGTCCTTGCCCCCTTCCTCCTCTCCTCCAGCCCTGCATTTGCCTCCATACCTCTACCCCAACCCAATCATCTAGCCAGCATGTCACCTGGCTTCTGGAAAAAATACTGCCCAATTAACAGAAAGTTCTTATATTTAAAAAAATTTGTAATTCCCTGACACTGTATGATAACTTTGTTTATAACGTGTATGTTATGGCTGGGTGCAGTGGCCTCACCCCTGTAATCCCAGTGCTTTGGGAGGCCAAAGTGGGAGGACCGCTGAGACCAAGAGTTTGAGACTAGCCTGGGCAATATAACTCTACAAAGCTCTGTAGAGACCCCATCTCAACAAAAAATTTAAAAATTAGGGCTGGGTGCAGTGGCTCATACCTGTAATCCTAGCACTTTGGGAGGCTAAGGTAGAAGGATTGCTTGAGACCAGGAGTTCAAGAATAGTCTGAGCAACACAGAGAGACCCTGTCTTCACAAAAAATATAAAAATTAGCTGGGCATGGTGGTGCACACCTGTAGTCCCAGCTACTCAGGAGGCTGAGGCCGGAGGATTGCTTGAGCCCAAGAGTTCCAGGGTACAGTGAGCTATAATCGAGGGGCATTGCACTCCAGTCTGGACAACAGAGTGAGCTACTTTTTTTTTTTTTTAAAGTATGTGTTATAAATTAACGGTTGAATTGTGTCCTCCCAAAAGATATGCTTAAGTCCTAACCCCTGGTACCTCAGAACACGAAGTCATGGGGAATGGGGTCATTGCAGATGTAATTAAAGTTAAGATGACACATTGGAGTAGGGTGGGCCCTTAATCCAATATGACTGGTCCCCTCACAAGGAGAAGGAAATGTCGACATAGACAGAGGGAGGATGGCCACATGAAGACAGACGCAGAGATCAGAGCAATGCTGCCGCAAACCAAGGAACACCTGTGGCTACCAGAATCCGGGAGAGGAAAGGAAGGATCCTCCCCTAGAGGCTTCAGGGAAAGTGTGGCCCTGCTGACACCCTGATTCAGACTTCTAGCCTCCAGAATGTGAGACAATCAATTTCTGTCGTTTTAAGCCACCCAGTCTGTGGTACTTTGTTAGGGCAGCCCTAGGAAACCAACTCAGTGTGCTACACAGCTTGACCATATAGAAAAAGAACTCAGGAAAGGACTGCTATGTTGGCTACCATCAGTCTTATAAAACAAGACATCTTACAAAACAAACAAAGCAAAATATTTGGTACATACAGACTTCCAGTTAGATTGCTATGTTGTTGTTTTGTTTTGTTTTGTTTTGAGACAGAGTCTCACTTTGTTGCCCAGGCTAGAGTGAGTACCATGGCGTCAGCCTAGCTCACAGCAACCTCAAACTCCTGGGCTCAAGCGATCCTGCTGCCTCAGCCTCCCGAGTAGCTGGGACTACAGGCATGTGCCACCATGCCCGGCTAATTTTTTCTATATATTTATTAGTTGGCCAATTAATTTCTTTCTATTTATAGTAGAGATGGGGTCTCGCTCTTGCTCAGGCTGGTCTTGAACTCCTGAGCTCAAACGATCCACCCACCTCGGCCTCCCAGAGAGCTAGGATTACAGGCGTGAGCCACCACGCCCGGCCTTGGTTTTGTTTTTGTTTTGAGACAGAGCCTTGCTCTGTTGCCCGGGCTAGAGTGCAGTGGCATCATCATAGCTCACAGCAACCTCAAACTCCTGGACTCAAGCCATCCTCCTGCCTCAGCCGCCCAAGTAGCTGGGACTACAGGCGTATGCCACCATGCCCAGCTAATTTTTCTATTTTTTGTAGAGACGGGGTCTTGCTCTTGCTCAGGCTCACTCTGTTGTTGATTATCACTTTGTACAATCAACAAACCTGTTGTTCCAATTTAATTACCTTATGGTGCACTGCTAATGACAGGGATAAGATTGAATAAAACCTCTCTGGGCAGGAATTCCCTATTTTTTTCTTGACTGTACTTATTTTTTCTGAGCTTTCAGCTTGAGAGTAAGAACATACCCCAAGTCTGAGGGGCACTTCACTACCCAACTTCCAACAAGAAGAGCGAAGAGCTGGAGGAAGCGATGTCCGGGCTCTACTGCACGTTGGGAAGCCACTCACTCTCTTAATGTCACAGTGTCTGCCCTTGCAGAAGGGAAACTTTAAAGTAGATTAGTAATTGTCTGATTTTCTCCCCAACATCAGAACCCTTTTTATCACTCATAATCAACTCAGAACGATAACACATTAAATGGATCAAAGTGGGGTTACTATGTGGAAGTGGGGGCTCATGCCTTTGGTTTACCTGTTGCCTCCTTCCTTCCTGGCAGAGCCTGCAAGAGTCCCTTCCATTTCCCTAACTCCTCAGTAATTAAGCATAATTTATGTCCCTGGCTCATAAGGGGTGCTGAGAAGTTTTTCCTGAAGTAATCCATTATAGGCATACCTAAGTATTTCTTTCTTTCTTTCTTTTATTTTTTTGAGACAGAGTCTTACTTCTGTTGCCCTGGCTAGAGTGGCGTGGCGTCAGCCTAGCTCACAGCAATCTCAAACTCCTGAGCTCCAGAGATCCTCCTACCTCAGCCTCCCGGGTAGCTGGGACTATAGGCACTCGCCACCATGCCCGGCTAATTTTTTCTATATATTTTTAGCTGGCTAATTAATTTCTTTCTATTTTCAGTAGAGATGGGGTCTCGATCTTGCGCAGGCTGGTCTCAAACTCCTGACCTTGAGCAATCCTCCTGCCTTGGCCCCCCAGAGTGCTGGGATTACAGGCATGAGCCATGGCGCCCGGCCATACCTAAGTATTTCTGCAAGGGGATGCTCATTGACAAATTGAGTCTGCTGAAAAGAACTTGTTACGATCTCTACAAAGGAATTTCCTTTTCTGCCAACACTGGAGAAGAGATAATATGAAGAAGCAATGAAAACAACTAAGAAAACTGGATAAAATAAAGACCATCTTTTCAAAGCAAGACAAAAATTTCTAACAAGGAACCAAGAGTTCAGAACACAACAGTAAAACAAAAGAAGCATTTCTAATGACAAAGTGTAGAAAGCCAGGGATAAAATCCAACAGAACACATGCTGAAAACTGGGATCAAGAAACTGTATAATCCACCCTCACTCCAAGTATGCTCTGGGATGGCACAAAGCATGTCCTGTGAGAGGGCTTTAGAGATATGATCACTTCTGTCTGTAGAATGCGCATGGCCATCTTTTTAAATGCACCCCTGAGGGGCAAAAAAGGAACTGCAGTGGTCAAACATGAAAGAAAAGCAGAAACCCTGGGAGAAAAGAAAGCATCAAAGGCAGTTTTTGCCCTAAGGAAAACTGCACAATCTTGAAGACCTTGAACTTCAGTTCTGAGAGCTGTTGGGGTAGAGAAGATGGAAGACAGTAAGTAAGATCTGCCCAAAGTAGGTAATTTGATAGGAGATCCCAAAGGGATAAATTGGGACCCCAAAGGGCTGTACCATCAGTAAAAGGTTACAGATAAATAAAGCCATTATACAGACAGGGACAACAAGGAAACATACCTGTCTCGACTGTGACATTAGGTGGAAGGAAGGGAAAACCTCATTTAAGACTTCAAAATCACACTTAGTCCCTTTAAAGACTGCAACTGAAACCAATGGTATCTGTGTGGTCCCCAAAACCTCCAGCAAATAATGTCATTTAAAATAGTCCTGGGTTGGTAATGTACCAGGTGACCTGGAGATGCAAATACAAAACTTTTCTGGAAAAATCAAACTATACCCAGGTGACAAAAAAAATCCCCTCAACTCCCAAGTAAAATGAACTAAGAGACTACAAAAATGACCCAGCAAATCTAAATATTTAGCAAATCTAAATAAAAAAGAAATCTAAATAAAAAAGAGCTAATAAGTGAAATTACAAATTCAATGAAAAGGTCAAAGAACAGACTAAAGATCGCTGAAGGGTAAGTTTGTGAACTGGAAGACAGGTGTGAAGAAATCACCCAGAATACAGAGAGAAAGAGATCAAGAAATGGAAAACATAAGATGTTAAAAGACACGGAGGGCACAACAACGAGCATGTACTTACCACTATTCAACTGTACTCTTACAAATGGCCAAAATGATGAACTTTATGTTATGTATATTTTACTACAATTTAAAAAATGAAAAAAAAAAAGACATGGAGAATATAATGAGAAAGTCTAACATACATTTAATTAGATATCCAGGAGATAGTAAAGAGTATGGGGAAGAGGTAAAATATATAGAGATACAAACCGAGAATTTTCCAGAGTTTGAAAGACACAAAACTTCACATCCAGGAAGCCCAACAAATCTTAAGTAAAAATGGAAATCTACCCCTAGACATACTATAGTGAAACTATACAATCCCAAAGGCCAGAGAAAAAAGAGATCACCTACAAAGGAACAGCAATTAGAGTGATGGCCAACTTCAAAATAGAAACAATGGGAACTAGGAGACTATGCAGTATAGCTAAGCTTTCTATCTTCAATATACTAAAGCAAAATAACTGTAAACATAATATTCTAAACCCTAAGAAAGCAACAAAGACATTTTCAGACAAACAGGAACTGAAAGAAGAGATCTTCAAGTACAGGAGCCTTTAAAGGAATGTACTTAACTCAGAGGAGAAAATTACCCCTGATGGAAGGTCCTTAACACAAGCAGGAATGGTGAGCAAAAATATGGGTAAACATAAAAGAACATCAATATACACTGATTGCATAAAATAGTAAAAATTTCTAATTTGTGCAGCTAAAATATGTATAACTAAAATACTTGACAATAATAGCACATAAATTGGGAAAGGGATGAATGAAGTTAATACATTCTAAGTTCCTTGAATGTTCTGGAAGGAATAAAGATATTTACCTTAGACTTTATTATGTATACATACTAAAATATCTATGATGACCATTAAAAGAACAGATGTACAGTAGCAAAAGGAAAAAAATGGAATAAAATGATTCCCCATGAATACGGACAGTCACTAAATTCCTTAAAGCACCAGAGCCCGACGTCTGCCTTGGAACGCCAGACCCAAGCGGGCCGTGTGCCTGCTGCGCCCTGGCTGGACCCCGTCCCTGATTCTGCCCGCTCCACCCCAGATCTAAGTCTTATCCACGCTGCTATGCCATGTTGTTCACAAATGAAGTCTTCACTGTGAGAAAATGAAGTTGTAATTAAAAATATAATTTAAGCAAATCTTAGTTTTTTAAAGCATCACTCAGAAATAACTAGTGTATACAAGGTGAAATCACAGTGTTGCCCAGGATCTGATAAAAAATTCAAAGCCTGCCACTTACCTGGAAGAGTTCTTTAAATGAAGGGTGTACCATAGGGTTGGGAACAAAAGGAAGGGCGTAGAAAGGAAGAAACTCCGTGGTCTGGCTCAGCGCTGCCCCTTTGGTCTCCAGGTAGGTTTTGAAGTAAGAAATCCTTTCCTCCAGCTCCTCTCTGTCCTGGAGGAAGGGAAGAAGCCCAGGCCATCTGTTCACCTGGCCTTGCCCTGAGGCTCCTCGGGTACCAGCCCAGTGGCTGGCACCCCCCACCTGGCCTGATAGGTGTGCTGTCACAGTCATTCTATGATTACCTCAAACTTCCCCCCTAATAAAACTCTGTCAGGAATATCAGAGAATTACGTATACAGTTCAATATGCTGTGTTTTTACTTTATTATCACCATTTTCTCATGCTCTTAAAATTCTTCATAAACATTTTTAAGAGCGGGACAAAACCTCATCTTGCCTATTATAACTTACTTAATTCTCCCATTATTAGACATACACATTGCTTCCACTTCACGTCTAGAAACAAATATTCGTCAGCCTTCCCCCGATGCCGTCAAGAGAGGTTTCAAAAGGTGAGCAGGCGAGCCTTTACGGCATTTGAAGTGGAAGCTTCCACACCACTCTTTGCTGTACCCCCTAAGGCTGGCCTCATCCTGCTTCACTCTTCCACGTGCAAGCCAAGCAAGTCAGTTCCCTGTCGGGGTGTCTATCTGCTCCTGGGCCTCAATGACAAAACCAGAGGAGCAGAGTCTGGGGCTGCCCTCCCGAGCACACCGGGTCCGGCAGACTCGGCCCTCATGGCCTGGCGCGCAGAGCAAGCCTGCTCTGCTCACGGACGCGCCTCATCTGAGGCACACCATGAAGCCCTCTTCTGACCACTGGACTTAAAAAATAGATTATGTTTACTGATTTTTATCCTATAGCAAAATCAAAAAATGAAAAAAACAGAAAAATTAAAAACCAGAAATAAAAACAAAAAATGAAAACTTCCCATTATCTTCTCCACACGAGTAATAGCTTGAGGAACACCCTTCCAAGAATGGTACCACAGTATAGTGTCATGCTGCTCCCTCTACCACTGTCCCCTCCTTTGGTGTCCCTGACGTTGAACAAGTTAACACTGGTCCCGGCGGCAGCAGTTAATGCCCGGGGTCCAGTGCCAGCAGCCCCTGCTCCCTTTCTGTCATTCACTCTGTAGTCAAAGCTCAGCCACAGTAGCAGCTGGAAATTTCAGTTATATCCTCTCCTCCCATCTCCAGCCCCCTGGGAAAGGACTGCAGAAGCTAAATCCAACCCATCGCTCAAATGGACTATCCACAAGTGGGCATACTATTTTCCACCACCTAAGTTTAAATTTATGTTCTCATATAGGGTCTAATATGTGGCCTAAATATGTGTTCTCTTAGACATACATGTATATATATTAAGTTGCCAAAGAAACTTTATTTTGATGAGTTTTCAAAAGCTTGAGGTATGTAGAAAAACACATAACTTTGATTACAGAAATGATTAAATATTCATATAAATTAGAACATAAACTGCTGGGAATAAGGTAGAAAATCATTCACCATGGCCAGAAGTGGTGGCTCACATCTGCAATCCTAGCATTCTGAGAGGTCAAGACAGGAAGATCACTTGAGCTCAGGAGTTCGGGACCAGCCTGAGCAAGAGTAAGGCCCCATCCCTACTAAAAATAGAAAAATTAGCTGGGCACAATGGCACATGGCTGTAGTCCCAGCTACTCAGGAGGCTTAGGCAAGAGGATCACTTGAGCCCAGGAGTTTGAGGTTGCAGTGGGCTATGATGATGCCACTGCACTCTATCCAGGGTGACAGAATGAGACTCTGTCTCAAAAAAATAAATAAATAAATAAAGGAAAGGAAAGGTAAAAGGCCGGGCACAGTAACTCATGCCTGTAATCCTGGCACTCTGGGAGTCTGAGGCAGGTGGATAGCTCAAGGTCAGGAGTTCGAAACCAGCAAGAGCTAGACCCTGTCTCTACTAAAAATAGAAAGAAATTAATTGGCCAACTAAAAATATATAGAAAAAATTAGCCAGGCATGATGGTGCATGCCTGTAGTCCCAGCTACTCAGGAGGCTGAGGCAGAAGGATTGCTTGAACCCAGGAGTTTGAGGTTGCTATGAACTAGGCTGATGCCAGGGCACTCTAGCCTGGGCAACAGAGTGAGACTCTGTCTCAAAAAAACTAAAAAAAGAAAATCATTCATAAAAATGCCTACATCTTATAGGCAATATCATAAAATAGCCACAAAATGAAATCAATACTCATTTGGAAAACAATAGCTAACTCTCTCTTAAAACACACCATTCAGACCAACTCAAATCATAAGGTAAACCTACCGGTCTCCCTATAGAGTGTTTCAGAAGATAGATGGCAAAATGGATATGAAGATAGAATTCCAACTTCTGGGCAAGGGAGTCGCCATCTCGGATGGAACTGGGAACGTGCTCTTCCCACAAATTGAAGAACACTTGCTGGTCTCCACTGTCAAATGCAGCAACAAGATCCTTCTGTGAAGAAGACATCCATTGAACCCTAATTGTAAGGAATGCTAGTTCTTCCAACACCTCAAATCCTCACAACCCACCCAACACCACCCCAAATCATCACAACCCACCCAACACCATAGATACCTCATACACTCCTTTTCAGAGTTAAGGGACAGAAAAATAGAGATCCCAGAGGGCTTCAAGCTTCTTAGGCTGAGATTCCTACAGACCAACCCTGGTTTTCTACCTCTGTGCAATATTAAATCTGAGCACTATAAAAACAGACAAAACATTTAAGGTCTTTGAAATGGAAAGAATCAGACCCCAGACAAAGACTTGAAGCCAGAGAACTCATAAATAGACTGAAGTCACCCTTTGGGCTTGCTGCCCTGTAGCATGCGACTGATAAAAACAGGTTAGGTGGGCGGGCACGGTGGCTCACTCCTGTAATCCCAGCACTCTGGGAGGCAGAGGCGGGAGGATAGCTCAAGGTTAGGAGTTTGAAACCAGCCTGGGCAAGAGCGAGATCTTGTCTCTACTAAAAATAGAAAGAAATTAATTGGCCAACTAAAAATATATAGAAAAAATTAGCCAGGCATGGTGGTGCATGCCTGTAGTCCCAGCTACTTGGGAGGCTGAGGCAGCAGGATTGTTTGAGCCCAGGAGTTTGAGGTTGCAGTGAGCTAGGCTGACGCCACAGCACTCTAGCCCAGAGCCCAGAAAATAGAGTGAGACTCTGTCTCAAAAACAAAAACAAAAACCAAAAAAACCTACAAAAACACACACACACACACACACAAACAAAAAAAAGAAATAAAGAAAAAAAAAAAAAACAGGTCAGGCCAAGAGCCCCACCAGGCCACACAGGAACCACCCTCACACATATGGACTCTCGCTGACAGCACCGCCCCCAAGTCCTTGAGCACCAGCAGCACATATACGATGACCCAGTCAATCCTGGGCCTGGAAGGTGGGTGCCGGCACTTGCCGCTGCTGCTAGAAGCAAGTGTGACTGAGACGGCACTGTGGGAAGCCACTGCAGACCCTGATGTACCATTAGGGGACCGTCTGTGCTCACTGGTTGCAGCGACAGGGAAGCACAGGCTGCAGATGGAGGAAGGAGTACACGCTCAGCGTCATTCCCACCACAGAGCTGTGAGTCTATGTGGACAGGGACAGCTTTATGACTTACCATGCAAGTAGTTGAAAGAGTATTTTGAAGAAAAGAGACAGCAATTATCATCCTCCCTCACAAGAAGAAAAACAACTGACTTGTCACAAATACCTGCTGCATAATTTTGTGGATTTAAGTATAAGGCAGAATTGAAAGAATTTCCTAACAGTCCAAAACGGTGACTCCTATTGTTCTCCTTTATGTATCAAAAGGCCAAGATATTCGGACCTACACTTTGTGTTCAATTGCAAAAGCTTTTAAGCAGCAGTGCTGCTGGGAGCTGGCTAATCCCCAAGCTCACCTGTGCCCAGGTCCCCAGCAAACCCTGTGAGGAAGCCTTTGCCCTTGAGAGGTACAGTGACAAGAGGTCTTTGATTGTGTGAATGAGGTGAGCACAGATTCTTGTGGTATTTTAAGGCTCAGAGTCAAGATATTTTCTTAACGTGTCTTGGCAGAGTCTATAAGTCAAATGGGCCATCTGTAGTTTGTTCTAAACTCTATATTTGTAGACCTTGGGACCACAAACCTTTGCTATGTCATTATAATCACATCTATCATCCACCCTAACTTATGAATCATATTCTGTTCCTGGAAATGGTCCCTGCATTTAATATAATACCCACACATAATGCACTCCACTGTTACAACTTATGTGGTCACAAAATATTAATGATCTGCTGTAAGCCATGATTGTAGCCAGAATCACCAAGATGAGCAAACATGCACATCACCGATAGTAATGTACTAATATAAATGCACACACTTCTTACAGGACTGCTTGGGGAAACCCGCCATTTGTTGAGTGTCACTGACAATTAGCATATTTTGCTGAACTGCTGCTTCAGGTATTTTTGTTTGGGAAATCTATCATACTAGAGCACAGCTGTTGATGGGATGAGTAGAAAAGATATGCTTGTGACAATCAGGAAGTTTCAAGGTCTTTCAATTTATATAAAAATGAACCTGAAGACATCAGAGAGATGCAAATCTAAACCATAACAAGATATCACTTCACGCCGATTAAAATGGCTAATATTAAACCTACACACACACACACAAATGGAAAATAACAAGTGTTGGCATGGATGTAGAGAAACTGGAACCCTTATACTCTACTGCTGAGAGTGGAAAATGGTACAACCGCTTTGTTAAAACAGTTTGGCAATTTCCTCAAAAAATTAAAAATAGTACTACCCTATGATCCAGCAAACCCACTTCTAGGTATATATCCAAAAGAATGAAAAGCAAGGTCTTGAAGGGACATATGCACACCTGTGTTCATAGCTGCACTATTCACAATAGCCAAGTGTCCACTGACAGAGGGATGGATAAACAAACTGTGGTATATACATACGATAGAATATCATTCAGGATTTAAAAAGGAAAGAAATCTTGTCACATACAACAATATGAATGAACCTTGAGAACATTAGGCTGAATGAAATAAGCTAGTCACGAAAAGACAAATACTCTATGATTACACTTATATGAGGTAACTAAAGCGGTCGCATTCACAGAAAGTAGACTGGTGGTTGCCAAGGGATGGGGAGGAGGAAAGACGGAGTTGTTTAATGGGTATAAAGCTTCCAATTTGTAAGAGGAAGAAGTTTTAGAGATCCGCTTCACAACATGTAAATATACTCAACACTACAGGACTGTACACATTAAAATAATTACAATGGTAAATTTTATGTTTTTTTTTTTTTGTTTTTTTTTGAGACAGAGTCTCACTTTATTGCCCAGGCTAGAGTGAGTGCCATGGCGTCAGCCTAGCTCACAGCAACCTCAGACTCCTGGGCTCAAGCAATCCTGCTGCCTCAGCCTCCCAAGTAGCTGGGACTACAGGCATGCGCCACCATGCCCGGGTAATTTTTTCTATATATATTAGTTGGCCAATTAATTTCTTTCTGTTTATAGTAGAGATGGGGTCTCGCTCTTGCTCAGGCTGGTCTCGAACTCCTGAGCTCAAACGATCCGCCCACCTCGGCCTCCCAGAGAGCTAGGATTACAGGCTTGAGCCACCTCGCCTGGCCAAATTTTATGTTTTTAATCACAATTTTTTAAAAGACCCCAAGAGAAGTGTTCTCAGATGCAGCTGGAGCTGAAATGTAAATGGCAACCCAGTTGCAAAAAGTTTAAAGCAGTTGTCTCTGGAGGTCTGAGATTTACAAAGAAGCTTCAAGACGAAGAGCCTGTTGGCCTTGCCCTACATCATCACATAATCGGGTCATGTGTGAACTTCACAAAAGATTCTGTTTTGCTCGTTGGTACTGAGGATTTGCCATATCCCTCACAAGCGTTAGTTTCAATGAAGAGATGCTGACATATTCTTCTAATGGGTATGTAAAGGTGGGTGGTCTTTCTTCATCCAGAGGAACCAGGGAAACTAGGTGCTAGGGAGTGAAGCTGACTTCCTGATGAACACACTTCACTCTGACTAAGGATCTGTTTCCACCTCTCATAACGACTCTATTATTTTATGTTCTGACTATCTTGTTCCAGGTTTGGGAGGTGCCAGGGAGGTCTGGCTGCTGCAGCACCCACAGAGAAGTCTGTGTCTGAAGAGGCGGCAGCTCCGGTGTCTCAGGCCCAAAGGGGACCAGACAGAGGGCACAGCCCCCCTTAAGCTCCATGGCCACTTTGACAGTACCACCCCCTTCAAAGATGACCATGCCAGGCCACTGGAAAGTTAGGGACTAGGAAAAGACGGGCAGAAGCTGCAGTCTGAACTGCAGCTACTCAAGCAACTCACAAACCAAGCCTCAAATTATTTTTGGAAGAAGGTATATTGAAGAAATAAATACATTTATTAAAATAATTCAATCATCTGAAGGGAAAATATGCTACCTCGAAAAATGTTATGTTCTCTTGTCACTGGAAATATTCAAAGTGAACTGATCACTTACCTGGACTATTAAAAATGGGATCAAGGCATCAAATAATGGTTGAAATAAGGACTGTTAAGGTCCCTTTTAATCCTGAGAGTTGAGGACTGTACAATCTTGTGCCTTCTGCAGCTCACTGCTATATCCGCAGAGCTGCTCAGGCATTCCCTTGATAAAATGCTACCTTGTCTGTCTTACTCTTGTTCCATGTCTCCTCCAATCCCCCCAAACTAGAATGCAAGCTCTGTGGAGAGATTTGGTTTTATTTGTTTGCTGTAGTACTCACAGTGCCCAGAATTAATAACCTTAAACTCCTCAGGAGGAGGAGTCTCCTCTTTCCTTCTTCTGAAGAAATGTATGTGAAAGATCTTATGTGGCTACATATTTCCTAGATAAGGTACACAGATTTAAAGATGACATTACCAATTCATCCATAAATACTTATGCAGTCTAAAGTAACTCTGAGTAGGTCCTCAGAAACAATTCCACATTCTCCAAGGGCAGCATTTTGTACAAATTGGGAGTACCAATTATCTACAAGGGATGACAAATAAGCAAAATGTTACCTGAATTGTCAATGATTTAGAGTCTCTTAAAGATCCACCTGCTGTTTTACATAATGGTTTTCCTTTTATTTTACATTCTTTTGAAAATGTTTTCAAGGTGTCTTCAAATTCAGCAAAATCTAAATACTAT